>WBNO01025233.1:284529-345933 GCA_013400575.1 Peucedramus taeniatus
TCTTTCTTTCTGTCTTTCTTTCTTTCTGTCTTTCTTTCTGTCTTTCTTTCTGTCTTTCTTTCTGTCTTTCTTTCTGTCTTTCTTTCTTTCCAGTCTTTCTTTCTTTCTTTCTTTCCAGTCTTTATTTCTTGTTTTCCTTTCTTCAAATCTCATCAGTTCTCCTATGTCTTTTTCAAGAGTAGTTGTTGAGCGGAGAATGCAGCTTTTCCTAGAACAGGATCTCTTTCTGGAGCAGTTATAGGTACTTTACAACCACCAACATAAATTACTTAAAATAAGCAAGGAAGTGAAATAATTTTGCCTTTTTATACAATTAATCTGTCATTTACTCTCTGTAAGCAATTTTAAAAATACTTTCACAGAAGAGATGTTTATTTAAATCAACTGTATGTTTTTATCATCCCCAGTTACTTGTCTTCAAACAGTAAATATTATCCAAAAAATTCCGACAGTGAATATTCTTGCCTGCTGTCCAGGCTTCAGCTGGAATAGTGTTGATTTTCTTCTTAATAGCTGGTACAGTACTGTGTTTTGGATTTACAATGAGAGTAATGCTCATATTTTATTATTCTTGTTCTAAGTCTATTATTACTATTTTATTATTATCATCATCATTATTATTACATTTTCATTTACTTCAGATATAATTGTTCATATCTCAACTCATGGATTTTACCTTTTCCAGGTCCTCTCCCCTTCCCATCTAGATAGTGCTTATTGCTTTACCTGTTGGTATTTTGAAATCCATGAGCAGCAGGGACACTGGTCAGCCTATAAATGTCTTTTTTTTTCTTTGACCAACTGTAGAAATTCTTCCTTCTGTGACTGAGGCAGGGACAACAATCAGAGGCTGATAAATGAGCAGAGGCTGCAGATGGGAAAGAAAAATGCTCTTCTAATAGCTGAACAGTTTAGGAGCTGTAAAAGTTTAGGTGATTTATAGTCCACAAACTATTTTAGTTTTCCTCCCTAATCCTTTTTTTTAAGGACATGTGGAAAGAAAGAAAATCAGAATAGGTACAAAGAACGGAAGAGAAGTTTATGTGGTTTACTGCAGCAGAAGGAAAAAATGTTTATAATAAGTTATTAATAGGTGATGGTTGCTTGCAGCTTAATAAACTGCAGAAGCTTAGAAATACTTCTCCAAGACTTTTTCTTCTGCTTTTTGGATTGCAGCATATGGGTTTTTCCCTCACTTTGGTACGTACATTCTTTGTGTTAGTGAAATGCTGGGCTTGCTGTTCATCACTTCCAGTGTTCGCTGTTGAGCATTTGTGATCCCTGTTCTCAAAAATGTGACACATTTGGTCTGATTATGAGTGATTAATTCCCTGAAGAAAACTGAACTCCACGATTCTTACATGGTGAATCATTTTCACAGTAAATTTTGAAGAATTTAAGTAACAGACAGTGGTAGAGAGCTTCTTTTTGCAATTCCAATATCCAGTTAAAATTTAATTTATACTAATTAATTTTTGTACCTTAAGTGTTCTGCTTCTTTAAAATAATTTCATTCCTTTTGCTTCTTTTATTGAAATGTGTTTAATCATGTAGAAAAGCTCTTAAAGCAAAAGTGGAATAGGAACAAAGTGTTCCAGGGAAGTGAAAGCAATTACTTCATTGATTTGAATGAGAGAGGATGTTCCTACTCAGCTGATGTCCAAGGACAAGATATTATAGGAAAGATTTCAAGCCAGGAATAGATTTTAATGACTATAGAGGGAATGATGAGTTAAATTGGCACTGTAAAAATAAAACATGGAACAGAATAAAAATTCATCCTGACTGTCTCCTGGTTGCATTTTTTGTCAGTTAATCTAGTCTGTTCCAGGTTTTGGTGTAGGAGTTATGACTAGAGGATGAGGTGGTAGTGATTTTGCCCTCTGGAAATGGAATAAAAAGTAGTTCCCATGCTTGCTCCCACAAATCTGTGTGATGTTATGACCTACCCTGCTCTGTTTTGTTAAAAAGCCCCAGCACACCCTTGCCTCCAACTAGGCCTTCGCATTCCCAAAATGCACAACTGTCCAAGAATGATTTCATTTTTTATCTGCCACATTATTTAATGGCTTAATATATTTTAATGCAGACTACAAATATTGTGTGTTATTTTGCTCTTGGAAGACCTTTTCTGGAGATAAACAATTTATGTTCCCCTGCTTCCTATAAGGAATGTCTTTTAAATTTTAATTTTAAAATTTTTAAATTTTAAATGTCTTTTAATTGTATGTAGATGTAGGCATGATGGAAGTGACTGCATCTCACAGTTACTGTCTCTTTCTAGAAACATTCCAGCTTGGTTTTGCCTGGAAGTTCTGCCAAGGAAATGTGTCCTGCAGAATGGCCATTTGGTCCTTACTTTTAAGGCTGCAAAAACAACCTTTAATTGATGTTGAATCCTGCTTCAACTTTCTGGAATTTGAGGACATAAAAGGTTTGCTTCTGGGTATCTATGGGAATAAACCTCATTGGTAGACAGTTACAGCTTAAACTAGGGATCAGAGAAACCAAGACTTGACAAAAAACCTAGATGTGGGAATGGAGAATGAGGCAGGCAGACATAAGAAAAGGGGAATTTTTAATTTATAAAACATCTATTGTGAAGGCCTTGGCGTGAAGGACAGCAGAGAAAATCTGCCAGGGGGCCTAGGACAAAAAAATTACTGTATTAAGGGGTAGAGGTTTTACTGATTTTTTTTTTTCTTTTTCCTTCTTAATATTTTTCTCTCATAACAACATCATCTTTGAACCTCCCAAGTTGGTTGCACAAAAGGTTCTTCCTTGAGATAAGCATCTACTTAGTACTTTCCTGAGTCTTGTAGGAACACACAGATGGGATAGTATATTTGCATGTATACATATTTTAAATGCTGCTCTGAACAGATCATCTGCAGGGAGCTGCAGACTGAATAGTGACGTTATTGACGCTCTGAAGAACTGGTTGGTGTCTGGGACCATATGCTCAGGGATTCTTGTGATTTTGTAGAATCCTTTTGGCCAGACTGAAGGGCATGTTCCTTAGGAAGGGGTTCAGGGCTGCTAAAGAAATGGTACTTTTTAAACAAACAAACAAACAAAACAAAACACCAAAAAAAAAAATACTGTAAAATACAGCATTTTACCTGTAGTCATCACCAAGGTAAATCCCTCTAGGTACAGGGATAGAGTAATTACATTACATTGTGTATTATATGTAAATTGTGTAAGTATATGTCTGTCATACACACTTACGTACCTGCAAATAGTTTCATATCTTCAAATTTGTCTACCTGCTACACATTTGCATCTTAGCAAAAGAATAGATAGATACTTACTGAAAGAATATGTGTTTTCTCTCAGATTGAATAGTCAAATTCTGAAAACCTTGTACAGCAGTTTCCATGTAGAAGAAATGTGGTCAGCCCAATGCGGAATCATGTACTCACTTCTGGGCTCTGTCCTGGTTTGAGTTCTGTCTATTGACAGGGGTTGCCACACTCAGCAATAGCAATTCTTTTCTTGTACCGTCTGTCATTAGTCTTGCTGTGTTCATTTTCATATCTTCTTGCTGTTTTCAGTAAATTGTTCTTACCTCAACCCATGGTCTTTGCCTTTTGTGCCTCCGAGTGCCTCCTCTCCATCTTACCAGAGAGAGGAGGGAGAGGGGTGGAAAGTGAGCAGTGCCTGTCTTGAAGTGTTTTTAGAGGGAAGACTTGATTGGAGAATGCCATTCCTAAATCTCAACAAGCCCATTGTAACTATGTTTAAGTGTGTACATGTATTGCGCTTTTCAAGAGTTTGAGTCTTAGGTGGTAACTCAAAGTATATTTTTGGTCTGCCTTATTCCTCCTCAACATCTGTTCACTTCTCATTAATTTTCTTCCTGCATTAGTTTTAGCTTTTGACATCATTGGAATGTAGATGTAAAAGATAAAAAGCTGCTGAAAAATCCCTGGAATACATTATATTTTATCTGCAGAGAGGTCTTGATTGAACACTGAATTCCTCTTTAATCTCAGTTTTGGCTTAAAAATTAGAAAAGTTAAAATATAGCCCTTGAGCCTCTTAGGGTAATTTTTACTTTCAGGAAAGTGAAAACTCTGTGTGTCTTTTCCCTAATTCTTCATATAGAATCATAGAATTTTGTTAATGTTGGAAAATGCCTCTAAGATCTTTGAGTTCATTAGTCTCTTTTTTCTGGTTTTTATTACTTGCATTGTTTTGTGAGAACTTAAAGTATGGATATATTTGCACTTCTTTTCCCTTCCTGGATTTTGAGGATGAAGAGTCAAATGCTGCTGAAAATTTACAGAATCTGCATTGAAATTTCCCCTCCAAAGGAAAATAACTGATAGTCAACACTAACATACTGGGTACTCTGTAACTGCAGTGTTTATTTCGGGGGGGGGTTTCGAAATGCTACTCACAGAACATTTTCAGGCTGATTTCATGAAGAAAATCAACTTGCCCCTGCTTGTATTCTCCCTTAGCTTTGGAAGCCGTTGTTTCTGCAGTGGATTGGAGCTGGAGGCAGTGGTGTTGATTCAGTCCTCCTGACTAACTGAAATTCTAACCTTTTTGTTTGTTTATTTTCTATCTAGATGTCCACACTGAAGCAGTACAGGCAGCACTTGCAAAATATAAAGAGAGGAAGATGCCCATGCCCTCGAAGAGACGCTCTGTCCTGGTGCATTCCTCAGTAGAGACATACACCCCTCCAGGTACATGTTGAGTGAACACAGAGAATTAATAGAGCTGCCCAGAGAAGCTGTGGCTCTCCCATCCCAGCAAATGTCCAAAGCCAGGTTGGACAGGGGAGCCTGGGATGGCAGAAGGTGTCCCTGCCCTAAATTGTTGGTAGGTTGCACTAAAGTCCTGTATCATGGCTGTATTTCCCAATAATCAGGTGTTGGTTGGATTTATGCTGTGATATTTTTCCTCATGGTTTTTAGTGTCTCATCTAGAGATAGTGTAGCTGCTGAAAGTCTACATGAAAGCAGTCATAGAGTGAGCAGGTGCCCTTTATGTATTAGGTATGTTCTCTTACATCATATCTCACTCAGAGGAGATAATCCAGGCAAGCATATCAGAGCTAAAAATACCTCATTTTACACTGCAGAAGATTATTCTTTTAAAAGTTGAAGAAAATAGAGCATTTAGTTGCTGCATTAACTGTGGAGCACTCATCAGATGATTTCAACTATTCAGTGCTGAGCAGATTGAAACAGTCAGAAAATCGTACACTATAATTGTTCAGATTGGTTATGGCAGAATGCCTTCTTTAATTTTTAGGGGGAAAAGGTAATCTTCTGTTGTCTCACAGTGAATTTTCTGGAGGTTAAGAAAATCATACAACATACTGTGCTAGCAAGCCAAGTGGTTTTGAGGCCAGTGTATTGTATACAAAGAAGAGAGATAAGATATTTCATTTTGAGAATGTGCACATATCTTTTGTAATGTGGCCCAGGAGCAGAAGCACACTGATATCAGCTCCCCTTCTCCATCATTACTAGCTCTTAACCCTCTTCTCTAAAGGAAGAGTTCAGGTATGCTGCCCTCCTGCTTTCTGAGCTGTGTTTCTTCTTGCTGTTCTTCCCATTTAAAGAGAATTCCACTTCAGTTTGCTAGTCACACACTTAAGTATATTATTTTTGTGAGTTCTCCAATCATTTCATTAGTTAATGAACAATAATCCTCTGTGTTCTTATATGTGGTCTTTCTTGACCCTTAATGTTTTTGCCTAGAAGATATACTAAGTATTTTTATTAAAGTATCTTTTTTTCTGAGCCACCATTAAAAAGAAGCTGAGATGCTATGGAGACAATGTTAGGTTGTGTGATAAAAGCTGCCTTGTTCACCTACAGAGGAGCATGGGGCATGGCAGGTGGGGCACCCCAAATAAAGCCCTGTCCCAGGAGCCACCAGCCCCATCTGCACAAGCCCAGAGGGGCACTGGGAACAGCAACAGGCAGGAAGGCAAGTTCAGGACTCTGAGAAGGGTCACCCTGTCCAGGCCTATCCCTGGAGAGCCTCAGCCCTCCTGGCCAGGTGTGAAGCCCATCAAGACCAGTCAGCACTAGAGCACCTTCTGGACCAGGGGGAACACACAGAGGGATGAGGGACACAGGATGGGACGCAATGCAGAGTATTTCGGAACTGTGTGAGTCTTGTTATGGGATGTTAAGGTGAGGAGGTGCAGACAGGCAAAGGGGCAGACTTAGGGAGGAACAAGTGTGGGGAAAACAGCAGGATTTAGGATCAAAAGGGCTGGTCATGTGTAAATGGATCACGTGCCTGGCCATGCCCCTGAGCCTGCACTCCATGCTGCACATGTGTGTACAGAGCAAGATGAGGCCATGGGATCTGCATGTTTCTTGTGTGTTCGTGCTGCTGGAGTGTCATCTTCTAATATGCCTGTGCAGGTGGTCAGCAAAGAAGCCAAATGTGCTCACACTGGGATTGAGCAGGGTGCAGTAGCACCTTAAATAATAGGAGCTGAAAGCTGGTGGTGTGACCACCGCAAAGACGTGGTCATGGCCACAAGCCTGCTGGAGTTCATGAACTATTTGGACAACACTTCTGGGCATGTGGTGTCATTCTTGGGATGCTCCTGTGCAGGGCCTGGAGTTGGACTCAGTATTCCTCATGAGTCCCTTCCAACTCAGGATGTTCTATGGAGAGTTAAGTGCCCCTAGAATCTGTCAAGCTCTTTCTAAGAGAAGGTGTTATGAGATCCCCTTATCTCTGTAAGAGAATAGGCCACTGGATGAGTTCTGTATTGTGGGGAACCAGGAAGTTCAGAAATATTCTAGGTACTTTCTTCAGCTATATCAAATCATAAAAATAACTGTCTTTTTATGGGCATGCCTTTATTTGCAAAGTTAGCTCAGCAAGAAGTTGCAAAAGCCTGACTAGTGCTGAGCATCTAATCCTGAGCCATTCACCCACTGCCTTAAGTCCTTGTGTTGGCAGGAATTAATGCAATTAAAACATGCTTTGGTATTAGTAACTGAAACTTTGTTACAAACAGCTACCATCAGGTACCAGGAAGGAAGCATCAGATTCACCTTCTTTTACACTGAGGGTTGTGAGGCACTGGCCCAGAGAAGCTGTGGCTGCCCCATCCCTGGAAGTGTCCAAGGCTAGGTTGGACAGGGCTTGGAGCAACCTGGGATAGTGGAAAGTGTCCTTGCCCGTGGCAGGGGTTGGAACAAGATGAACTTTAAGGTTTCTTCCCACTCAAATCATTCTGTGAATCCGTGGTTCTCAGCACAGAGTTACATTGAAACACAACTCCTGGCTGGCAGTAAAGGAACTGCTTTTATCAGTCATCCTTCCAAAAATTTTAACATACTTCTGGTTTTATCCTGTTGGGTCTCTGATCCTTCCCACACACATTTCCTGTGATCAGAGCTGGAGCTGAGCCTTCGTGCAAGTCTGGCTCAAAGAGCAGTGGCTTCTGTGACTATCTTGGGTCAGCTCCCAGCCAGGAAGAGCTGGAAGCCAAGCATACAGTATTCTGTCACTATTCTGTCACCACACACCAGAATCCATGGATTAACCCCTGCCACTGCCACAGGGCTATTGCTGGGGTGACCTTGCTACTTCATGGTGTATTTATGTTTAGATATTAGAATGCTTTTACTGTGGATCCACCATTTTTGTACACAGACTTAATTTGTCTTGAATCTGGGTAAGGAGCTATTGTCAATGTGTATTCTGTGAGAAACCTGCTTTTTCTGTAGTTTTATTTCTTCCTCTGAAGTGATTAGAAATTGCAGACATGGTGGTTCCGTTTGTTGGTTTGTTTTTTTTTTCCAATCCGTGGCTGTTCATAATCCTATCTTGTTCCATATTCTTGGGATTATTTCTTTTTGCTTTCTGCCTAAAAGAAAGAGAAGGTTGCAAGCAATATGAGACAGGTTTGGCTTCTCTCCAGGAGCAAATGAAACCATCTGCCAAAAACCCCAAATGTGGCAGCAGACTGGAAGTATCACATGAGACATGGACCCAGGAATGGGGATGCGTACCACAGCTAAATCTTCTCAAAGATGTTGTTTGGGTATTTTCATTCAAAATTGTCATGTTTGATGAGGGAGATCAAATAATGAGATATCTACAATTTAAACTTGGAAAATGCCATCAAGATAATGGGATTCTTATGAAATGGTTTTTGTGATTTTAGACTCCTAAGAGAAATTATTCTGAAGCTATTTGAAATGCACATATTCTTGAAAGTCAGAAAATTAAAGAGCTGGTAACTGCAATGCATTTCCCAAGATGAGGAGTAGATTTTTTATGTTGCTTCAGGAAATTTATATGGAATTGTATCTAGCTGAACAATTGTATCTAGATGAACAATTATGAGTCCAGAGGAATAAGAAAATAGCCAAATTTAGGTTGCAGAATTCCTGATGTAACCCACTCCAAATTTCCATGTCTGGGACTCTCAGAGTAAAGTAACAGACACCCTACCTTATATAAAGCATGTCAAAGATCAGTCATTAAAATTCAGCAATTTCTTTATGAGGGCAAGATTTTTTTTCTGTAATAAGACTTTCTGTTTTTCACTCAAAGTCACAAGGGATGTATTTTCTTGGTATTTAGAATGACCTTTTTATTTTTTCTTGGATGGAGAATAAATAAGGAAAGATTCCAAAGGGAAACATCTGGAAACTTGTAAGTAACTGGATGGTAATTTAATTAGGAGCCCTTTGTCAGACTTCTAACAACAACAAATATACGTCTAGAATGAAAAGATGCTTTACTGTGTATTAAGCATTTCTGTGTATTACTCATTTATATCAGTTTATGTGGTTAAAATACATGCTTTGTAATAGCTCTTTAATTGAACTTCAGAGCACCATGGTTTTTTTAGGAATTAGTTCTCAAAACAATTTGTCAGAAGAATCGGAAAGTGAAGAATTCCCTTCCCCTCAAAAAGACTAAAAAACGAAGTAAACAACAACAACAAAAAAATGGGTTTTATACGGGTGTGATGAGATAAAATGTACCTGTTCAGAACAGAAATATTGTTCAGTGGAATAGGGATGGGATGAGATGCTCACTGATCCTCTACTGTAGCTAGAAGCCTTTTTTAACTCTCATGTCATTCCAAATGTTAGAGGTAACTGAAACTTTGTTCCAAGTGTGTTGTGGTCCTAATGTGTAGAAGTTGTTGCCTTAACCCAGCAAAGGGCAGCAAGAGGGCTGTGTGCGTGTGAATATCCCACTCCTTTAGTCTGCGTCCCTCACGTGTAGCAGGCGACAAAGCCGCGCGGAGCACATGGAGCACGGCCGAACGCCGTGTTCCTGGTGCTGGGTCATTCCCATTCCCCCATTACAGGCCTGTCATCATTATTTTGACCACAGACACATCGTCAGCATCAGAAGATGAGGGCTCGTTGCGGCGGCAAGGGCGGATCAGCTCCACTCCGTTCCAGAGCCATTCCAACGTAGAGCCCTGGCTTAACCGGGTCATTCAGGGCTCCTCCACCTCATCCTCTGCATCCTCCACCTCATCTCATCCTGGAGGGAAACCTGCTGCTGCTTCCAATACAGCTCCTGCCACCACTGCTGCCACTGTGCTTGCAGATCTCATGGCACACACGCAGATAGGTCAGTAAACCTGCTGGTGTGGTTGGAATGAAATCAGATTACAAATTCCAAAGCAGGGCTAAACACAAAGGTCTTCACCAGGAGATACCTGTGAATAGCCTTAAAATGTGCAATTCACAGACCAGGTAGGTATTGCGTATATGTATTTAACCCAAGCCAGTTGCTCATGAGATCTGAATGTGCATTCTTCTTGGTAAAATGCTTGCTTTACCAAGAAACTAAGGTTCAGTTTTAGTGGATTCCAAAGCAGAATTTCAGAGGAATCCTGGTTTTGGTGCATGCTTTCCAATTTGCATGTATTTACCCTAAACAATGTTAGATTGTGTATTTCAGATATGATTCAGTTGGTACACACCCAAAAGACAGAAAGCCACACAAAGTTGCTAACTGGGAAAGTTATGAAATCAGATGTACTAATCACTAGGGAAATTTTTTGCTGTTTGTACAAAACCTTTAAAGAAACCTAATTTTTCATATTCCCATTTCCAAGCTTTTTAATAATAAGAAATTTACAATTTTGTTTCCCCTTGGTGGATGTAAGAAAGAGGTAATCTGTCACCACTTCACTTCGAGCCATTCTGGATTTCATATTATGGATTAATAGAAATCACGTTTAACTCCTTTAAATTACAAAGTCAATTATGTCTAACCTTTAAGCTTAACTGGGATTGATGAAATTCTTAATATAGCTGTAAAAATTTGCAAGATACCCAAAATGTAGCACAGCATCTTGTTATGTCTCATGCCCCAGGCCAGATAGACCTGTCTGTCAGGACTGTTTAATCAACAGCATTGTATGCAAAATCAAGGCCTTATTAAAGAGTTCAGAGTCCAGCATTTAAGCAGCTGAATATTGGGCTGTATGTAGCTTTAAAATTTCATTAATGGGAAATAATTTTAGTATCTAGAAGCAAGGAAGTTCAGGGATTGTTAAGAGCTGATCTATTAAAAATACTTATAAAATTTCCAGTGCCTTTGACAAGAAAAAAAAAAACTATGCATTTTCACATAAGAATGGTCTTCCTCATTTCTGCAATGCCAATGCTTGCCATATTCTATGAGTTTTCATTCCTGGCTTGGAAACATTCATGCATGGCCAATATCAGTTCAGTTGGGACATTTTTCCTGTCTGCATGTACTTTTCCTAGTTCACAAGAATATGAAAACTTACTCAGTTCTTACACTGCAAACTTTTATGATTCTTGATAAATACTTGCATACTTTCTAAAAGGGGCTTTGATTTGTCCTAGAGCGAGTTTATTTATTTTTCAGATAGCTTGCTGATATCAGCAATCTGAAAGGCATCTTACATATCTTAATTGCCCTGCCCTACTGAAATATTCTATGTTTTGCTTATGTACTGAATAGCTATTCACAGTTTTGAGATGTTGGAGAATTTAAATTTAGCAGCTTGTTCCCTTGCAGCTCATCTTCTCCAGCCTGCATTTTTAATGGTGAGCTTAAACTAAGTTCCCAGGCAGTAAACTGCACTGTTGGAAGTGCAAGGTTACAGTATTTAGTGGAGTCAGATAGAAATATGCATTATTTTTAAGATATTTGTCCTTCACTTAATAGCAGCAAGGACAACCCTTCATGTTGGGGGGCTTTTTTTTCTTTTGTGTAATAATGGTTTTTTTTAATGAATAAGGCTGGTGGTATGTCCTGTGTTTTTTCAAGATCACCATATCAATTGTGGGGTATTTCCCACCTTAGCTCTTAGAGCAGCTGGAAATACAGATCATCATGGCTTTTAATTCTCTCTCTTATCCCATTTGTTCTTTCCTTGGAGACTGCTCTCTTGCATTTATCTCTGTCTCATCATCACTAATGGAAAGGTCCTTCAGTCTGAATCCAATTAACCTTTCTTCCTGAAGTCATAAGTCCGCTCACACTTTCTTAAGTCCTCACCAGTTCTCTTACCCTGCTGTGCCATGATATTTCTGGATGATACAAACTAATAGTTTGGGGTTTCATGGACATTTATTAATAAAATGCTCAAATAATTAATTAAGCTAATGTGTTTTTTATCTGAGCATAAATCCTGAAAACGGAACCTATTCCTTCTTCATACATAGTGAGACATTGCTAGTCCCTGCAGGGTTTGTCAGGTGGGAAGTGGGAATCAGGTACACTTGCCTCTGTGGCCAAGTTATATGCTACAGGAAGCCTGTGGTTTGGTACTTTGGGAAAGCCAAGGGGAAAAAAAAAAAAAAAAAAAAAAAAAAAAAAAAAAAAAAAAAAAAACAAAACAAAAAAAAACAACCAAAAAGCAACTTCAAAAATATATAGAACAGAGTGAGAGCATATACATGAGGCAGGTGTACACATGGGCTCTCTATGGGTCCTGTGCAATGGTTATACAGGTCAGCTTAACCCAGTTGTCATCTTTGTGGTTACTGAATCCAGAGCGTTTTTCTGACAGGTGAAGTAACACTTTCTCCTTCATGTACCTCACCCACATGAAATTTAGAAAAAAAATTAGAAAAAAAAATTTAGAATTTAGTCTCTGCAATGCAAACATTGGCATTGCAGTGAGGTCCACTGCAGTGCCAATGGGAAAGGATGGGAATGGATTTAAATTTTTCTCCTGATCCCTCTAAAACCGCTTAGAACTGGACTTGTGGCTTGTGTATCAGCTCTGGAAATATGGGAGCAGTGCAATAAGCACTTGCTGTCTTGGGGCTGATGACTGCCTCAGAGTGGGGATTATGTGTGTATTTCGCCGCACTGCCCAGCTCTCCCTCTGCCTGGAGTTTTCTGGCAGGATTTGTGACATGCTGAGGTCCTCTGAGGGCTATGTCTACAGAGGCAGCTCCAGCTCTGGGCAGCAGGGTTTTCTCCAGCTCTTCCCTGCTGCATTCCTATTCTTTCTCATCTGGATTCTGAGTATTTCAGTCCTCCTATTCTTGTTGTCTGTTGTTCAAACACTTCTCAAAAATACTGCCATTTCCTAACCCATTCCATTCAAAACTATTCTATAACCTCAGTTACAGTTCTGGAATGGTGATAGCAACTTCTTACAGGGGCAGTTAGTGACAGGACAAGGGGGAATGGTTTTAAACTAAAAAAGAAGAGAGACTCAGATTAGGAAGAAGTTCTTCCCTGTGAGAGTGATGAGGCCCTGGCTGGCACAGGTTGCCCAGAGAAGCTGTGGCTGCCCCATCCCTGGAAGTGTCCAAAGCCAGGTTGAACAGGCCTTGGAGCAACCTGCTCTGGTGGAAGGTATCCCTGCACATGGCAAGATGTGGGAACAAGATGAGCTTTGAGGTCCCTTCCAACCCAAACCATTCTGTGATCTGTGACATTGCCTAAGCATTGCTCTACAGCCAGGAAATGGGGTGCAGCTCCAAGCAAAGCAGGCTTGTGCCTCCAGGTTGTAAGGAGGTTCTCAAGCCCCTGTGAGGATTTGTGAAATATTCTCATGTAAGAAGCAGTTTTGATTATGATGATTATGATTTGATTCTTAAGGTGCCTGATGAGCTCCTGTATCTGTCTTGCATTTCTGCAGAGAACCACTCTGCCCCCCCTGATGTGACCACTGGCCTGGTGGAGTACCTGCACCATGACCACCCGCAGGTCGCATCCGTGCGAGGAGTGCCCAGAGGCTACAGCAGCAGCATTCTGGAAACTGCAGATGGTGATTGCATTATAGACCTCCTACCTTTCCATCTCTGTCCCCTTGTATATATATCTTCATATACATCTTAATTTTATATTGCCTTAGAGCTTTAAATTTTGATAAATATAGAAATATGTATTTACATTTAATTTAACATACACAAATGAAAATCAGCATTTAACATGTTTTGCGTTGTGATTATTTTTATAAGCCCCTGTAAAATGTTGAAAGGTTCACTCTTTTTTTCCCAAGCATTCTGATGCTTTCAGAAGGGAAAGTAAATATTAAGGTGTAGTAAATACCTAGATTTCTGGAGAAAAGGACATTGTTCATGTTTCAGTTGAAATCTCATAAGGGGGTCAGTGGTTTGAAAAGCTAAGATATAGGTGTGAGAAGGTGTCTGCATCAGCCAGGTAGCCAGGGAGCAGCATTGTTTGAAAGCAAATAAATCCATGGTCAAAACTCATAATAGTTAAAGCTGTTTTCTTCCAAACAAGGTACTAATCCTGAATGAGTTTTCCACCTGAAAGTTGTGTGTTTTAGTGTATTTTGGTTAATATATGATAAATAATAAATCTTTGTCATTTGGCAGGTGTCCCAGTGAATAGTAGAGTGTCCTCTAAAATCCAGCAGCTGCTAAATACTTTGAAAAGACCAAAACGCCCACCTTTGAAGGAGTTTTTTGTGGATGATTTTGAAGAACTGCTAGAAGGTTAATTTTCTTTCAGATACATTTTTTTACTCCTTGTGTAAGTGGTTCATGACAGAACTGATACTTAGCAAGTGTTGGTTTCTTTTTCTCTTCTCAATAGAAAACAAGTCATGGTAAAATTAATACAGTGAAGTGAGAAAGGTCAGGTGTTATCACAAGTGGAAGATAATCTTAAACTCAACCCTCCTTCTCAGTGTGACATTTCTGAGCAGCTGCCACTAGAGTTCCCCTACTATTGGTTTGATACTTGCAAGATACAATGGTTTTGTGATTCTAGTCTTTTGCTGAAGTTTCTCAAGATGAACTTCCATTGAGGTGCATGTAATTGTGGAAAGCATCACTTGAAACCATTAATTTTGCTGGTTGTCTATTGAGTGTTTGCTAACTTCAGCCAGGACTCTGCTAACTAAGATCAAGATACTTCACTTTTTGGAGCAGCTTGGAGCAGGATTTTAACAGAAGGCCTTTCTTTAAAAATATATTGTTATCCAGGCATAGTGTCATTTTTTATCACCTGTTGAGAATTCAGTGCAGCAAAAATCAGTGGCCAGATGTCACTGAAGCCATTGTTTCTGATAAACCTTCTTGACTTTGTGGAGGCTTTCATTGAAATAGATAAGGAGAACAAGCAGCAGAAAACAGCAGCTTTCCAAAGTAGAGAGAAGTGGGCTAGAGATTCAAATTCTGGTCTTTCGATAATGTGGAGTCACAACTCTGAAGTGATGGTCACTGTTTTTTAGGAAGCCAACAGATGAGTAGCATAGCATCATCAAAAAGCAGAGAAGTAGTGATAGCTGTGAGGAAGAGGTGAATGGTTCATAGAATAGCCTGTGAAGTGTAACTTACACATTTTATACAGATTGACATTTCCCTTTTACTGTGCTCTGGTTTTAGTGCAACAGCCTGATCCAAATCAACCAAAGCCTGAAGGAAACCAAGTGAATGTACTTAAAGGGGAACCCCTGGGAGTGGTGACCAATTGGCCCCCCTCGCTGCTGGCTGCCCTGCAGCGCTGGGGAACCACCCAGTCCAAAGCCCCTTGTCTGACAGCATTGGATACCACTGGGAAAGCAATTTATACCCTGACCTATGGTACGTGTTGGAGCCAGCTGCGAGGAGGAATTAGGTGTTCATTGTGAAACAACAGTTTGCCTTGCTTCAGAGGGACTGCCTATGTTTGTAACAAACACATGGTTGGAGATTGCTGTAGGAATGTAAATTATAAATTCATTGTATATGAAAAACGTTTTTAAGGAAGTTAAGGAAGAGAAAATGTTTATTGCAAAACATAGTGGTTTTTTCCAAGTGGCTATTTGTAAATCTCTTAGAGTTGTGTGGGTTTTTTCATAAATGATACACTAAAAATAACCCAGTGTAAACTGGGAGGTAGAAACAGATGACTAATAATGCACTCTTCAAATTCCCAGAGGAGGCATTCCATTTTAACATCTTCTTGCACAGCCTTATAGAGAAGACTCATACCTCAGGAGCATAATCAGGATGTTAATGGTGGGAAGTGAAACTTGCCTGTATTAATGAACTAGAAGTATTATAGTAAATTGCATTTTGGGGGAAAATAAATGTCCTTCAGGATAGCTCACTGCAGCATTTCCTTGTATAGTATGTTAGAATGTTGAACTTTATTGTTTGCATTCTCACAGATGAAGGATGCAGGAAATATAGCTGAGCAGCTGCAGTAATTTAATTACTCTGCAGTGGAGCTTTGAGTGTTGTTTAGAATAGTATGTTTAGTTTCACATTTAAAATAAAAAAAGATGTAAACCAAAAAGAAGCCAAGTTCTAAATTGTACTTGGACTCGGCCAACTGTTCTGATACCGTCATGCTTAGTGCATGTGTGAGGGACTGAGATTTGCCAATTAAGTGTTAAAATTTTAGTTTCTGCTTCCTAATTTCTTCTTTTATTCTTTAGGCAAGCTGTGGAGTCGAAGCTTGAAGTTAGCCTATACCCTGCTAAACAAGCTAACCACTAAGAATGAGCCCCTGCTGAAGCCTGGAGACCGGGTAGGCTGCTGTTGGAAGTGGTCCCTTATGGATGAAATAGTGAGGAACAGCTTTAGCTGAAGAAAGCCTTGTAATAAGATATTGTAATAATGTATTGTGAAATAATCATTACTGTGACTTTTATAATAATACATTGTCTCAATACTTAGTATTTCTCTGCCTGGTTATCTGTGAACCTGGACATTGTTGTGAAAATTTTGTTCCACGAATTAAAAAGCAGCCCCCCTCTCTGCCAAATGACAAAAAAAAATTTTTTTTTTCTTACTTTACTATATTTTTGTAGGTAGCTCTTGTATTTCCTAATAGTGATCCAGTTATGTTTATGGTGGCATTTTATGGATGTCTCCTGGCAGAACTTATTCCTGTCCCAATAGAAGTTCCACTGACAAGAAAGGTAGGCAGATACATTCAACATTTTTATAGTTTGATAAATAAATGAAATATTTGTCTGTGTGTGTGTATGTCTAAATCCTACAGTCCTTACATGGGGTCCTTCAGAGGACCCCATGCTGCTCTTCAGAAAGCATCAGATGGACTGTTCAGTGTACAATCTGTGTTTTGAATTATATTCAGTATTTAGTTAAGGAAAGGGGGAAATAATAATAAGCTAGTAATTTAAGTATTTTAGGGTATGTAATTGTAAAAATTATTTTATTATTTTCAACAATATGTCCAGAAGTATTTCTCTGAGTATATCAGAAAAACATTGTCTTTTCAGTTCTGATGCTGAGTAATGAGGCAGGCAGAGACACCATAGTTACTGGAAATAAAAGTGTAATCCTACACACCTGGAGATTGTTAGGGAAGAGCTAAAAAGCTACAGGCTCTGCTCATCAGTGTGTCAGGACTCAGAAACAGCATTAAACCAGTTTTTGCAGAATTTCTAAACATCCCTGTTGGGTTGTGGAAGGATGTATAGCCATTACTTCTGACACTGCTTTTCTTACTAGATCTACTGCAAATCTTAGCTGGCACTAAGCAAAACTTAATTTTCTCGGTCGTTTAAAGGTCTTACGGGATTGACTTTTGTTTTTTCCTGTGATATAAACTGACTTAATGTTTTCTAAACATGAAGAAGTTACAGCAAACTGTCCAAAAGCTTTGTTATTTGTAATTTTGCTATTTCTTTCTTTGTCTACAGGATGCTGGCAGTCAGCAGATTGGGTTTCTTTTGGGCAGCTGTGGAGTCATGTTAGCTTTAACCACTGATGCCTGTCAGAAAGGCCTCCCAAAAGCTCAGACTGGAGAGGTGGTGACGTTCAAAGGTGTGGGTTTATCTTTTATAGGATAAACAGCAGGTGTATTCATTGTTGCTGTCAAACTTCAGCTTTTGGGTTTGCTTGCATGTTTCTTACACATAAAGAGCTGCTTTGATTGTCATGGCAGTGCTTTGTGCTGTTTCTTCTTCTCCGGCAGGGGATTTTGCTTTTGCTTGCCTCCTGTCATTATCCCTGAATACTGGGGAAAAACTCTGATGTTTGGAACTGTGGTGACAGTAGCTTTTATTTTTCTTTGAAGGCTGGCCTCGTCTCATTTGGTTTGTGATTGATGGGAAGCATCTAGCAAAGCCAGCCAAGGACTGGCATCCACAGGTCCGGGATGCCAGCGCAGAGATTGCTTATATCGAGGTGATGCAGTGTCATGTGATAACTTCTGTGGTTACTCTGTAGTTTATGTGATGTTTTCTTCCTTTAAACTCTAGGTACAATAAAAAATATTGAGATATATATATATATCTAAATGTTTTATTTTATATATAATATTTTAAACTGTGAAACAAAAATGTTTCCATCAGGCTGCCAGGCAGACAATCAGTTGTGACTGTGTGGAGTCAGGTTGAAGACTGGGAATAATAAGCATTTTGGGATCCTCAAGACAATTTAATTGGAGTAGTGAAACAGATTTTTTACCATATTAGTTTATTCTGTGGACATAAATATATTTTTATGCTATCTTTTTGAATTTAAAAATTTTGGTTTGTTTTTGTAATATGTTTTAAATTCACTACTGTAAATTTTCTTGGTTTTGCTGTTAATCTAATATTTGCATACACTTTCTCTTCTCAGTACAAAACAAGTAAAGAGGGCAGCACAGTGGGCATTACTGTATCTCATGCCTCCATGCTGGCACACTGTCATGCACTGACTCAGGCATGTGGTTATTCAGAAGGTAAGTTAGATAGGTGTAACTTTAAAATTATACTGACAGCTTTGCATCTTCAGACAATTCATGTTGCATAATCATGTCTGCTGTCTTCAGAGGACTTCAGATACAGAATAACTGCTTCAACTGCAAAGGGAAAGACAAACTTCCTCATTCATAAAGGGTGTGATGTGTGAAAGAGTATTAAGCCACCTGTGAAAATGTAATCAAGGAGAGCATCTTCCTCTTACCTAATTATGTCCCAAAAAAGAACCTCTTCACATAGATGTGAATATAGTGAGAGGTCTGATTGTTTGCAGTCATTCTTCCAATGAGCAGCCAAAAACTGCACTTGGTTTTGACCATCTGTATAGAGTTAATCTGTGCTACCATTTAACGAAGTACTCTCCTGCATACATCCATCCTACATCAGTGATAAGCAAGTTTTACCCAATCAATACAATATATCCCTCAAAAATCAGGTTGAATCCTTGATTTAAAATCTTTGATTCTTATTTATTTTTTTAATCACATAAGATACTCAAATTCCTTAGAGAAAATACTCAAGAAAATTTAGTACAGTCATGGTGATATTTCTTACTGGACCTAATTCTTTCAAATACAGATTAGCTTTTACAGTTCAGCTGAAGAAGTTTGCTTAAGACCAAATTTTCAAGCTGCTTAGTTCATTGGCAGATGGTAGGGGTATTACAATGAATCAAGGTGTTAAATACCTTGTAATTTTCTAGTCTAGTAATCATAATTCAAAGATGATTGCAATAAGTAAAAGAAGCCACTTGGAGTTTAAGCAGCCTGTTTGTTATAGGCAACAGAGCTTTGCTTTCTTAGCAGTCATGGAAGTTTCAGAGTTGTTTTAACAAATATTTGTAGTTCTTAAGTATTTTTATAAATATGCTTTTTAAATCTCATTTTTTTTTGCTTTGCTTTCAGCTGAGACACTAACAAATGTCTTGGATTTCAAAAGAGAGGCTGGCCTTTGGCATGGAGTGTTAACGGTGAGTATTGCAAGAAAGGCAAAAAATTGCAGCACTTTGCTTCTTTCATTGGTAGTGTACTGGTATCAGAATGAGGCTATAAATTCATCATTTCTCTCAAATGGTTTTTGTTTCAATGTTTATATTTTTCAGAATAAACTGTTGCTTTTTCTGTAACTTGTATAGCGTATTTTTTCAGAGTATACACATAGTTTTCACTACCAGTTAACTGTAAGAGTTATGCTGTAGCTGTGATGATGGGGGGTTTTATTTAAGCATTGTTACATGTTCTGTATTTTTTAAGCCACTTGGAGCTTTATTTTTGAATGTCTTTCTTGTAGAGTGTTATGAACAGGATGCATGTCATCAGTATTCCCTATGCATTAATGAAGGTTAATCCACTTTCCTGGATACAGAAAGTCTGCTTATACAAAGGTACCCTAAAGGTTGTTTTAATTCACCCATTTCTTTTTGGGTTGTTAAAAACAAATTAAATTGTTTGTGCAAAATGTCTTTGTACCCCACTGAGTCCCCCATTTGAGTATTCTGTGTGCTCATAGTTTCACTGGGGAGTGATATTGATGGCTTCCTCTGAGAGACCTTTAAAGAAACTGTTTCTTAATGTTTGAATTTATAGCAAACATTCAAATTCTATGATTAAGTCCATCTGGAGACATTGAGTACTATAGTAGTTGAATATTGGGCATTTGTATTTGTTTTCTACGTTTGTAGTGTCATAAATTTTGTGTGTAGTTTCATAAATTTATGTAAATACACAAGAATACTTACATATTTTTATAATTGGTCTTTATTTTGTTCTGCACATGCACCATAATTATTGTTTTGATTTCCAGCCCGTGTGGCAGTAGTAAAATCCCGTGATATGCACTGGTCACTTTTAGCTCAGAGGGATCAGAGAGATGTCAGCCTGAGTTCCTTACGGATGTTAATAGTGGCAGATGGAGCCAATCCATGTGAGTATGGATGCATTTCCTAAGTGTCAGTCTTGCCAAGATTCTGTTTGTTGTAAGCCCTGTGTCAGAGCTGGTGCTTGGGCAGTTAAGCAGTTTGTTCTGTAGTAAAACACTATTTGTGTGTCAGTGATGCCACTGCTTTTTCACTGTTGTTTGCACTTCTTGCCTATATTTACCAGTGTAAATTCATTTTCTGAACTTCATGGTTTCATTAGTGCTATACTGTTCCATTAATTGACTTGAACTGATACCTCTATGATCTAAATATAGATATAATCCACTTTGGGCCAAGTGCTAGAGGCCTGATAGAATTGTGAAGATATGTCAGAAGCATTTGATATTTAAGTGCTGTGACTTCTGTAAGAAACAACCAGACAGGAGCTGTATAAGAGATTGACATAAAGTTACCCTTAGTGACAAAGTATTCTGATCCTTGAAGAACTTTCCATGATACTAAGTGCTGGTGACTGCTGCCAGAGGAGGAGTATGCAGTTGGGAATTTCATTCAGTATATTTGTTAGTCACTAGTTCTTTTTCCAAATCTTCTCTGTTACAATGAACTGAAATGCCTTTCAGACAGTTTGAAAGAATATTTGGTTTGTACATGAATGCAGCAGTATTCATATAACTGAACTGAGAGTGAGCACACACTTTGAATTCCTGCAAGTTCAAGCTTTCCTGCACTTAGAAAAATGTTTCTGATTATGTGATGGTTCTTTCTAGGGTCAATATCTTCCTGTGATGCATTCCTGAATGTATTTCAATCCAGAGGTTTGAGACCAGAAGTAATCTGTCCCTGTGCTAGTTCTTCAGAGGCACTAACTGTTGCTATTCGCAGGTAATTCCCTTTTCTGAGAAGGGAACTGAAGCTTTTCTTGACTATTGAAATGTATCATAGAATCACACAATGCTTTGGGTTGGAAGGAGTTCAAACCCCCTGCCATGGGCAGGAACACCTTTCACTACAGTAGGTTGCTCCAAGCCCCCTCCAACCTGGCCTTAAACACTCCCAGGGATGGGGAATCTCATGTTAAGGTGATAGTCAGAAAATACCATGATCCACATAGAGATTCCCAAAGACCTAGGCAGAGGAAATATGAAGTTCACAGGTATATCCTTCACTAAGGGATGGGTGATATTTGTTTATTTTCTTTAAAAAGTTTAATATTTCCTAAGAATAGTCAGGCAGAAGGTGATTTTTTCATGCTTTGGGAAAGGGAGGTCTCATCCTCACTGAAGTTATTGGAGGGCCTTTTAAAGTGCCCTCAAAACAAGACTTACTTAGTAGGGAGGAAGAAGATGGTGAATCCTCAGTCAATTGCTTATGTACGATGATTTGCAAACAGGGGCCTAAAATTTAAAAAAAAAATATTATTTGTAGCTGGTCTGAAAAATACCATTGGATTTCTGGAGACAACAAGGGATGCTCTGAGAAAAAGAAATACTTTAATTATTAGACATATGGATGGGATATGCTGGAATTTTTTGATAGCAGTTCTGATCAAAATGTGCCTTTTCAGAAAGTCAACTTAAAGAAAATTTGGAACAAAAAACTTTTGACATATTGGAGAGATTTGTTTTAGCTTTTTCTTCATTTATTTACTATAAAAGTCTTGAACTCTTGTTTGTTCAAAGTGAAAAACCATTATTTTTCTTAACCTTAACAAGCCTGAGAAACCAGCAGAATGTTTTTAGTGACCCTATCACCAGTATTGATCTGTTGATTCATATCTAACTAGACTTTCTGTCTTCCAGACCTTCTGAACTGGGTGGCCCCCCTCCAGGAAAAGCAGTGTTATCCATGAATTGTCTGAGTTTCGGCGTGATCAGAGTGGATACAGAGGAGAAGTTGTCAGTGTTAACTGTGCAGGATGTTGGGCAGATTATGCCTGGAGGTAGGAAAGCATTTTGTGTAGGTTTCAGCATATTCCAAATAAGTTATCTTTACTATTACTCTTGTGTGCATGGAATAAATAAAAATGTTAAATACCTTTAAGGTAGTATGAGTTATGTTTTGATACATCACCTAAACACGTGATGGATTAGAGATTCATGCACAATAAATCTGAATGACCGTAGATTTTGGTATGGGCAAATGCTTTTGGCTTGTTGCAGAATTGTTTTTGGAACGGAGTGGAATGGAGTGGAGTGGAGTAGAATAGAATATTTCATTTGAAAGGGATCTCGTCTCAGACCCTGCAAAGGTGATGGGACAGCTAATTCTGGAAACTATTTTCTCATGCCCATGGAGAACAAGAAAGTGTTTTAATAGTAACCTGGATTAACCTATTTCCTAATGACATCTGTTTGCAACACTGGTTCCTGAATGAGGTAGAGCTGGGTGTTGTTCCTCAGCCCATTAATTGAAACAAAGAGACTTTGTCTCATCCTTATTGTACTCATTTGAGATCCAGCTGCATTTGGAGCAGAGAGCACTCTGAAGTAGGTTAGTAAAGGTAGGGTGCCAAACCAGACCTAAGACTGTGAACAGTGGGATGAAGGACTGGACACTTGGTGCCATCTACTCCAGCTTTTAGGCTGGCAGTTCCATGGCACTGTTTGTACTACTAGCTTCAGGCCCTGTCCTGACCTGCTTGGTCAGGTGTGCTTGGAGAGGATGAAATACAGATTTTTGGGAACTCTTCTCACCCCTCATGTTTATTATGTAGTTACCAAAGAACTTGATTGATTCTGGTCATGCCCTTGGCACCTATGGCTTTGCTATTCTTGATCTCCTTATGAACTTCCTGCCTTGCAGAGCTGTGGTTCTAAAGCCCTGCTCTCTCTAGAGCATTTACTCAAGGCAAAGATAAAGTGGAGACTCAACTTGTGTGATTTCAGCAGCAACCTCTTCTCTGTACACCAAAGCCCCTGACACAAATAAGAGGATGTAGACAGCTTCTCACTCTGCTGAGAATTTCGGCCATTGTGTGCAAGTCTCATTGGTCTTGTTTAATTTTCCTTATTATACCCAGAAGCCCTTTGCCACCCCTGAAGTCAATGGTTCAGTTGTTGTTATTGAACTTAAATTCAGTAGAGCTTCCTTTTGCTGAAGACTGAGCAGAAGCTCTGCACTTCATGCTAAAATGAAGCAGAGAAGTCACTTGGTTGTTGTGTAGCTTCTCTCAAGTTTTTGTTTTGTATTAAGACCATTTGAAGTTCTTTTGAAAGTCCATAATAAATACCAAGAAAGGCAGTAGTAACTTCAGCCTCACAACTGGACTTGATCTTAAAGGTCTTTTCCAACCTAATCAATTCTCTGATTCTGGGAATGGCATCAGTGTCTCAAAAAGCAGTGATTTTTCCACTTCGACTAAAATACAGATGGCATGTACTGCTACTGCTGTCTGTTTGGGGTGTCCACACTACTGCTGTCCCCTTGAAACCTCACTGAAATTCACCTGTGCTCACAGTGTTTTCTTTAGATTATAGGTTAGACACAGGGACATGAAAGGAGCGAGTTTGCATGCCCTTCAGGTAGTCATGAATCCTTTGGTGAAATGACTGAGCTTAAACTTAATATTGCTGCTGTTCAAAAAAGTGGTATTAGATGCAGGATCAATTGAAATGTTTCTTTGGATCAGTTTATCTCGTGTAGCTCCACCTCTATGGCCCCCCTGCTACCAAAAACATGGCCATACAAAACCAACACAGGGATGCTCCTGGCTTTGCTGTAGGCTTGCTCTCACAGCAAATTGTGCTTGACTGTGCTTTTAAGGCACAAAGGTGCCTGCATATACTCTTGGTATTCAATTGTTGGAGCTGTAAGTCCCCTGAGTTAATTTTACACAGAGCATCTGCTCAGTGGCAGGTTCAAGTCTGCCTTAGGATGTTGGAAAAGTTCCCTGTATGCTTATGGCTAAGTTATTTCACCTCATTATGACCTGTCAAAAAATATGTCTCTGTCCTTGTGAAATGCCTGGTTGAGCAGTCAGAGGGATCTGTAAAAAAACCTTTGTCAAAATTTCTTGGAGCATTGTCTGGCAAGTCTAGGGGACTCTTCTGGATTAGGGGGCCACTGGCAGGCAGTGATAACAGTACCGTAACTTTCTCTATGGGTAAGAAGCATCAAGTGACTTGTCTGATTGTGTGAGGGGAGAACAGTTAAATAAATGTGTATTATTAAGTGCCTCAGAGTGATACGACTTGTAATTGATGGCTGTTGCTATTTTAAAATACAAGAGTAAGTGGTTGAACTACTTGTAGGTTAAACAGAATTTGGGCAACTTAATGCATTAACTCTTTTAAAACTCTGACTGGCATTGAGCTGTCAGAATCTGGGCCAGATTTACTTCAATTTATCCACATATTAAGAATTCCAGCAGGAATTTCTCTGTATGTTTCTTAAGTCAGAATATACATTATAGATTTCATTATAAAGGATAATTGATAACTTTTGTCTCTTAAAAAATCCTCTGGAGTACGAAGGAAGTCAAAAGATTAGCAGCTACTTACAGGGGTGTGCTAAATGAAAAAGTGAATGACTTAAGTAAATGAATGACTTAGTTTCAAATGAGTCTGCATGTACATTCTAACAGTGGAGATACTTGTGCTTTACTTGGTAAGATTTATGCTTTCTCCTGTGTAGTATTCATGGAGGGTGTGCCCTTGTCCATTCTGGCTTGGTGTTTGGCATACAGGAGAGAGCATACCACCACCTATTTATTGCCCCTCTGCTGACTGATGAGTCTTGCACTTGATCTGCTTTTGGTTTTGTATTTCTTTCTGAAGGCTTTGTTCCATCTTCTGATTCCCACTGAACTTGGAAGTCTGTCCTAGCCTTTCAAATACTTAGTGATGTAGGAGATCACATTCTTGAATTTCATTTGGAAATGGTCAAGCCAAATGGTTTTGATCTCATTACCTGTGAAAATCTCTGGCATGCTTTATTCAGGAACTACCTGGTTAAAAGGTCATGGATAAAATGTCCACTCGCACCCTCGTTTTCTTCAGATCTTGGTTTTTTTTTTCTGATGCTGAGCCCACCTGCTCATGGGATCTTATTCAACAGAGCCATCAGCACCAGGGTCATGTCATGTGCCACTGCTGTTTAACCCATAGGCCGTTCTTGATGCCACATTCCCTTCACATTCATTATCTACCATGAAGGCCCATCACAAGACCCTCAAGGGAAGTCCCAGCATCCTCAGAGAAATCTTCTCCTCAAAGATAGCATGGGAATTCTTAAGAGAAAATCTGGTATGCATTCCTGTGGAATCCTCTTCTGGAGGAATGATGTTTTACCCCACCTGTTGACCATCTTGGGCTATTTTGCATAGTTTCTGTCTGGGACTGGCCAATTGCAAAATTTGGCTTCTCACCAACATTCAGTTG
Source organism: Peucedramus taeniatus (assembly GCA_013400575.1). Taxonomy (NCBI): domain Eukaryota; kingdom Metazoa; phylum Chordata; class Aves; order Passeriformes; family Fringillidae; genus Peucedramus; species Peucedramus taeniatus. The sequence goes on from WBNO01025233.1 coordinate 309,926, forward strand.
ATTTTTTCAAATTGGACTGGTAAAGATGGTAGGGAGAGTGCCAAACCTCTTTTCTTCTGCCCATTCTCAGCCTCCAACTTTCACATCAACTGGAATGTGATTGCTGTGTTATCTGTCATCTTGGAAGCATATTATACCTTAGGTTTGAGCCTGGATATGTTGCTTAGTGAATATGTTAAGTGCAGTTAAGTTTGTCTGCCTTCTACTTCCCAACTAATCCTTTCCATTCTTTACCGGGATCCTTCTCATGTTCTTTCTTTGACAAGAGCTAACATTCTTGAATCCCAAAGTTCTAAGTCCCTATAGCCTCCAGTCATTCAAAAGCTGGTTCCTAGAAACAGTTCTGCTGCAGCAACTGCTTTCTTACACTCAAGCAGAAAACCTCAGTTTGGCACCAGATGTTGGGCATCTGCAAGAAGATCTTCTGCAACGAATGGAATAATGTTCTGGTTTGTGACTGCATTCAGTATCTTTTCTAGAAGTTTAGGGGGATGGTTCCAATTTCCTAAATGTTGGGATGCTCACATTGTCTCTAGCCCATGGATGTCTTGTGTTTCATTGTTTCTTCTGTCCATGTCTGAGCAAATATTTTGCCTAGGTTCTGGTAGTTACCACAGTGCATCCTCACTGCAGAGGAATCTGGTTCTTTTACCTCAGTGGAAAGAGTTGTTGCAGAACAACTTATTAAGCTTTCAGGTTTTTTCCTTAGATTGTGGGTTAACAGCACCTCTTTTCCACTCAGCCCTTAGAGTTTATCATATTCATCATACCTGTGTTCCTCCAGGCTTCAGTCTGTCACGCAGTGGCACAACAGCCACTACAGAACAACTTCTCTTGGAGACCTGTGCCAGTGCACGCTTGGGATGAGATGTTTTCTTCAGTTTAAATGTTACACTTTGGGTGCTCATGATCACCTCCAGAGTCTAGATTTATGTTCATCCTCGTCTAGGAAGTTGGCTTGCTTTATGCTATTGCCCTTTCCAGAGGAACAGGAAGAGATTCAGGTCTGCATTTGATATCCCCATATGCTATTTCTCACAAGAATGAAGTTTCTCTGGAAACCCAGGAAATACCTTCCACAGTGATTCTAGAGGCATTTTATAGTGGTATTTTAGTATTTTTCCTAAGGCTTCATGCTTCTAGAAGAGAAGGTCTTAATAAAGACTGTAATGCAAGGGTAGCCATTGTATTTGCTTCCACTATGAAATGCTGGAAAGGGAGCAAGAGAGCACTTCCTGACCCTCATCAGTACCTTTGGTCACAGCCCTCTGCTATACAGGCCCCTGGCATTCTTCTTGCATTCCTGCTGTGCTGCTCTTAAAACATCCAGAACTGAATCCAGTCTTTCATAGGGCATCAGCATTGTCCTTTGCACAGCAGGATTCTCATCTCCTGCCAGGATACTCCTTGGCAGGTTTGACTGCTGCGAGTCACCATCTGTCAGAATGTACATGTGGACTCATTTGAAGAAAGCTTTCTTAGCAGGAATCTGTGTTCTTCGTGATATGCAGTCCACATGTACATTCCTGTCCCATCTGCTTTTCCCTTCTCTTTAATTCTTTTTCAGATGCAATGCTGTTGAGAGAGACTGAAATGGTGGTAGATGCACTCTCTTGTATGTCACACATGAAGCAGGAAAAGGAGGAGAAGCGAGAGTAGAGGCTCCACAGATACTGCAGAAGGGCAGCCTTGCAGTATAACCTGGCAGGACAGAACTGGGCCTGCTGTTAGAATGTACCTGTAGACTACCTGTATCATACATTGGTTACTGGTAAGTATTTTTTTTTTTTACTTGATCAGGGTGATAGGGTTGTCATTTGGCTTCATGGATGGAGCATCATTTAGGGACTGCAGGCTGATCCGTTGGTTTTTCTGTGTTTGTGAAGGCAGTGAGGGCTATACATTTGTTAATGCCCACAAACTGTGCTTTCTCCAGTTATTAGCACTTCTCTTTGCATCATTGTTTAAGTGTTGCATACAGAGTTGTGATGTTTGCTCAAGTTATTTCCTGGAGTAATAAACTATTTAGTCAGTTCCGCTTTACCACTGAGTTTTATTTTTTCCCTTCCTGAACTGAAAAATGTGAGGTTTTGCATGAACAATAGTTCATACTGTAGGTTTTATTTCCAGACATCTAGTTCACACATAAAATATCCAGAAACTGTACCAGAATTTGAGTAGCATCTCTTTGCTTGGTTACCCAAGGTTATCATTGCATGGCTCCAAACAATTACTAATAACTGCTAGTTGTTCTGATAGGTAATTTTTATGAAACCAACATAATTTAGAGGTTGATCTGTTGGTATGGTGAATAATGGTCTCACCTGTTCAGACCTAGGATGTTGGCAATTGGAAGACTTCTCTAAGGTTTGAAAATGTACCCACAGATTTATTTTACCAGCAGTCCTTGGTTCATGCAGGCAGCAGAGTTGGCTTTGGCATGTTTATTTTGTACTGTCCTGGGTAGACTTATTGATTTCTTTCTTGATCTTGAGTCTTACACTCCCTCAGTCTATTGTGCCTTGGCTGCACACCAGCTGCAGCTGATATGAAGGCTGTGAAATGCTGTAAGAAAAAAGCACTGCATTTTTTAACTTAATCTTGGAGAACAGATCGCACAGGCTGTCAAGAAGCTAAAGTGAGCTCTCTTACATGCTGTGTTTTTGCTGTAGCTGATGAATAATTGATACTAAAATCTTTATCTGTCAGTGGCAGAGCACCACGTGTGACAGCTGCTGGAGCAGACTAACCCTGTGATTCTGTGTTCTTCTCCATGCAGCCAGCATGTGTGTTGTAAAGGTGGATGGGACTCCTTATCTGTGTAAAGCTGATGAGGTTGGAGAAATATGCGTGAATTCAGGAGCAACTGGGACAGCGTATTTTGGCCTCCTCGGAATCACCAAGAATGTATTTGAGGTTTGGATTTATTTTTAATTGTTATATTTCTAGTATTTCTTCTTGCAGATAGACTTATTTATTCCCTAAAGTTCTTTTTTTTTTCATATGTGCTTGTGTGTTTTATTGTTTGGTTTGGTTTGGTTTTTTAGTTAGTTGGTTGTCCTGGTTTTGAAAGACAGGTATCTGCCAGCAAAAGCTGGAATCTCCCTTTGAATAGAGAATGTAAACCCCCTCCCTCAGGTTATTATAATTTTGCAATTGGAGGCTCTCAGGCAAAGATTTGGGAATAGGAATAAGTTCTTTACTAGGAATAATCCAAAAAAAATACAAATGTAATAGCACCGAGACACAAGCAAAACAAAACAAACAAAACCCCAGAAAAAAACCTTGACAGAGTCGGGGATGTGACCTGACACCCTGGGCGTCAGGGTGTTAAAAGCAGTCCAGATGAAATCCTCCTGGAGTAATAGATGTAGTTCTGTGGAGATGGTCCTGTAGAAAGTCCAGTGGTGATGGACTCTCTGGTGATGGAGATGAGTCCACGTCTTCCTCCGGGAAAAAATCCAGTGGAAAACCAGTAGGGTCCTCTGGTGCTCCGACTTCCTTTTGGAACAGCGCCCTTAGGACCGACTGCCCCTGTTCGATGCTGTTCACAGGGAACCCTGCTCCACCCTTTTGTTTTGGTCAAGTACTCATAAGTACCCAGCAATTAGTTCCCTAGCAAACCACCTGGGAAAAAAATTCCACAAACACAAAGGAAACAAATCCAACCCCCAACAGTTAGAAAACAGCCCTGGCCAGGTACACTTTGCTTCATTCATAGAATCATAACAAGACATTCTGTCTCTTACAGCCAAAAATACCAAATGTCATCTGCAGTCAGTCAGCTGCTTCTGTATTCCACAGTCCAGTGTAGTGCCTATGTGAGCATTTAAATTTATCTTAGCTCTGAATTAACACAGTGGTCTTATGTGTAGTTACCTGAAGGCATTTCAGTCTTTCTGCCCATATTTTTCCTTGCAGTGGTATCCCATTTCATGTATTCTGGCATTAAAGGAGTGAAAATCCTTATCAGTCCAGTGAGTGTCTGAATCCTTCTGTATTCTTCCAGGCCATCCCTGTGACGGCAGCTGGCATGCCTGTATCAGATCAGCCCTTCACAAGAACAGGATTGCTTGGCTTTGTGGGTCCTGTAAGTGTGAACAAGCCCTCAGGGCCCTACTTTGTCCTGACTGCCAAATCCAAAGTGATGCCTCTGAATTCAGCAGGAATTTGTCAGGGCACTGACCTCCTATAGATCTCAAGAGTATTGTTGGCTTGAGTCAGGCATGTATTGCCAGGCTTGAGGAGGTTTTTCTGCTCTGTTTCTAAACCTTCCCTTCTTTTCAGGACTTTTTGGTGTTTGTGGTGGGAAAATTGGATGGCTTGATGACAGTTAGTGGCCGCAGGCACAATGCAGATGATGTGGTAGCCACCGCATTGGCAGTTGAACCCATGAAGTTTGTCTATCGGGGAAGGTGAGTGCATTAAAAACTTCAACACTGCTGATTAGGCTTTGTTGCTCCTTTTTTAACCCACAGACAGTCATCGAGTGACAGAGCACACACAGGAGCAATGCACATGAACTTTTTCATGTGTGTTTTGTGGGAAAGTTGGCACTGGGTTGTGAATTTGGTTGTTCCCGCTAACTTAAAAGACAAATATTGACACCCTGCTTCATGCATAGATTTTAAATTACTTTCACACTGTATAAAGGTAGATCTTAAAGTGTCTGTTTAAAACTTATTTCAAAGCTTCTCTTAAGATAATCAAAAGAAGCTCATATGCTGGATGAGCTCTTCTGTCCTCTGAGCCTTTTGGGTGGCTGAGGGAGGAACTGTGCAGCCTGTTCTAAAGACCAAAACCAGGCTGCTGAGGGACCCTCTGAGATAATGTGTTGTATCACCAACCTGAGTGCTCTTCATTGGTCCATGGCTCAATGTCCAGATGGAGATCAATGACAAGTGGAGTCTCTTAGGGTTCAGACTGGGAGCAGTCCAGGCTGAGGCATTATTAATCCTAGAAGAGACAAGCCTAAAACTAAGGTAATTGCGCAACGGGAATTAAGTATTTTTCAGTGCAAGCATCTGGTGGTCAGTAATTTGGCATAGTTGTCTTCCAGAAGGGACATTGTATGCAGGGACTACAAGTCTGGTGTGCATGATGGAGTTCTCTAGGCAAGGTTTGCACAGCCCCTACATGTATGAAACTTGCCCATCAGACATGTGCTACATGGGTGACTGCAAATCCACCTCACCCCCAGCAGAAAGCAATCACAGCAAGGAACCCACATGTGTTCTAAATTTTTCTGTGATTTTGTGATGATCTGGCATGAATAATGCTTGTGTGTGTGATACAGTGCCATGAGAGGTTGCAGCCATTCCCATGTGATGATAAGCCATGCTGTTTTGACCCTGTGTCGCATCCTATCATTCTTCTGTCCTTTGTGTTTTAGGATAGCAGTGTTTTCCGTGCCCGTTTTGCATGATGATCGGATAGTGCTTGTGGCAGAGCAACGCCCTGATGCCTCAGAGGAGGATAGTTTTCAGTGGATGAGCAGGGTTCTACAGGTAGTCAGTCTGTCCTTTTCTCTTTCTAGGTGAATAAGGCTGATGCATGAAATGAGAATATTAGAGCTTTTCCTTTTTTTTTTTTTCCCATAAGCAAAACCTATCGGTATAACCACAGAGAGCTGCAATAAGATAATTTTTTCAGGATTGAGAATTAACAGAATTTTGTAAAAAGTAAGACTTTCTTTCAGAATTTTTTTTTTTTTTTTAACTTCCTACTACTATGGTTCTCAAAGTCCTAAGGCTCATGGGTTTTGTTTGGGTTAATGCTACATGACTCCTCTGATTTCATGCTGAGACTTACCTCTGAAAATATTCACAAGTATACTGCCAAGTATCAGAACAGTCCCAAAAGCTTTTTTATCACTAACAACCTTATTCTAGATCTGCAACAAAAGAAGTATTAAAAACTTCTTCCCTTAATTATTTTACTGTATTTTCTTGGGGATGAAGGACAGGAGAAAGGGGAACTGTGATAGATCTGCATTTGCAGATTTTAGAATTAATCAGTTCTCAGGAAGTGAAAAAGGAGAGATCAATTATGGAAGACTCCGGGGACAACTGATGGGAAGGATCCAGAGAACAACTTAAAGGAAGTTTGCTTTTAAGAGTAAGGTAGTTGGGTGATAATGGTTTCTGTCTAATTTCAGCCTTCTTATCTTTTTGGAGAGAATATCTGGTATTGGGAGAAAATATTTTTGTTTCTCTTTTTAGAAGTGTCATAGCTAAAAGAGACACTTAAGATTTAGGCAGCAAAGATGCTTCCCTCCTAAATTTTGTGAGTTTTATGTTCTACTGCGCTTTTGTGATTGTGCCATACATGCTAAATTTGCTGTGATATAACTTTGGCTTTTGAAAATCTGCACTTTTTGCCCACTTTTAAGAGACTTTCCTAATCCCTGATGTGCAGGTGGCATCCCCTTGATAGAGGGCACAAGCAAAGTCCTGGGTCTGCTCCTGCTCCCATTGAAGTCATGGCACAGCTTCTATGAGTTCAGTGAGTGCAGAATTGGACCCTTTATTTGCAAATTGTGGTGCAAGTAAAAATTTTAATGTTATAAATTAATTGAATTCAAATTCTTGCTCTAGCTACATCCCAGTTGATAATGTGGAATGTTTGTTTTTTTTCATTTCTGTGAAGGCAATTGATAGCATTCACCAAGTAGGTGTGTACTGCCTTGCCTTGGTGCCAGCCAACACTTTGCCAAAGGCTCCACTCGGAGGAATTCATATTTCAGAAACGAAGCAGCGCTTTTTGGAGGGTGCTCTGCATCCTTGTAATGTCTTGATGTGCCCCCACACCTGTGTTACCAACCTGCCCAAGCCTCGGCAGAAACAGCCAGGTGAGGAAACCAGAGTGTGTGCTGGTTCTGCCAGACCTGTGTTTTATAGGGCACCTGCAGGCGGAATTGGTGCTTGTTCCCTAGGTTGTTTTTTCCTCATTTTGCACTGTTCTTTTCAAAATGCAGATGTTGGTCCTGCGTCAATGATTGTAGGAAACCTTGTAGCTGGCAAGAGAATTGCACAAGCGTCGGGGAGAGATGTTAGCCAGCTGGAGGACAATGACCAGGCAAGAAAGGTGACAATGGGATCTTGGTATTATTAAATATTTGCATTGGCTTATTAAGAATGAGAGAAGACCAGATATGATATTCTGCTGAAAATAAACCTGAGGCACTTTGAATGAATTTGAGTGTCTCCTTTTTCTTCCCTTTCAGTTCCTGTATTTAGCAGATGTTCTTCAGTGGCGAGCTCAGACAACTCCAGATCATCCTCTCTTCCTTCTGTTGAATTCCAAGGTAAGATCACTTAAGATCATACTTGGAGATTAAGACCAAAACAAAAAATTATTAGATTCTAAGAAAATTCCTTCTAGAAGTCTTTTCCTGAAATGCTGCAGATTATTTTAATGAAGCAGACAAAAATTGCTAGTTAGTAAGCAGCCTAAATTTTTCCACTTCTGGAATTTTATGTCATATGTGTTATTCCACTTCTGGAATTTCAGTATGCATTCTGCCTAACTTAAAACATTCCAGTAATTGCATTTCCTGCCAGAACACAACTTTTGTCATATTAATGGAAGCCATGATTCTGTCTTCATTCCTGAGCACCAGTGTTAACTCTAAGTCAGAAATGCAGGATTTCCTAATAAGAAGATCTAGAGCCTAAGTAGAGAGCCCTTGGGACAGCTTTGGAGTCAAATTTTCCAGGAGCACTGTCACACCCTGCAGGGGATGCTGATGCCTTGCTCTGGGCTAGGCTCTGCCTTCAAAAAGGATGGCACATAGAGTGACAGTTACAGCCCGGGGACAAATTTGATCTGCCTTGTGCTGTGCTGTACTGCAGACGGGAGTCTTCCAGTAAGTCTGGCACCAGTCTTTGGGAAGTGAAGGATTTGTAGGTCTCATTCAGAAGGGCAAAAGAGGTTAGGATATAGTTCAAGCTTTCTAACTTTTCTTTTGAGACTGTGCTTTAGCAAAAGAAATTATTTCAGCATTGTTATTGTTGAATTGGTTTATTCTCTCAGAGTAAAGAAGATTTTGAGGGAGGTTTTCTATTATGAAGCAGCCCTTTCCCAGGTCACTTTGTTCAGGCAAGTTTTACCCTTGACACGGAGACTCTGCAAAAGGAAACACAAAACTTGGGTACAAAGAAATTACCTGTTGGTGAAAACCTATCTAAAATAGCTGGGGACTAATGAGCTACTGTGCTATATGCTGGTGGGTTCACATGTCTCCAGGAGAAACCCTTTTTGTTTACCCCTTTTTATGTCAATATCCAAGTCACTGAGCTGCTGCTGTTCCTATAAAGGTTTCTGCTGTCACTTGTCTCCTGTGCAGGGTACTGTAGCCAGCACTGCCTCGTGCATTCAGCTGCACAAGAGGGCAGAGAGAGTGGCAGTCGCGCTGATGGAGAAGGGGCGGCTGAACGTTGGTGACCATGTGGCCCTGGTTTACCCTCCAGGTAAAGCAACACAGCAAAACCCACAATCACACAGCACAAGAAAAGAAGTTCTGTGTGTTAATTGGATTGGAATAATTTTTGCTAGCTCTTAAATGCAAAACATTTTAAACTGGGTGTTGAACAGCCTGTTGATTTGAAGAGTCACTTGTGACAAATCTTTGCATCATAATAACACAAATCAGTGTCTATTTTGATTTTGGTGAAAGAATTTGGCCTATTGATCTGATAAAATTGGCTTTAATTTCACAAATATCCTTTCCAGGAGTAGACTTGATAGCAACTTTCTATGGCTGTTTGTATGCTGGCTGTGTTCCCATCACTGTCCGCCCGCCTCATCCACAGAACCTTGCTACCACTCTTCCCACTGTCAAAATGATTGTAGAGGTAGGTATGAGACATTCCTCTCGTTTTGGTTTTGGGGAGTGGTGAATAGTTGATGCAGCCTGATGAATCGCTTTGCCATGGTCAGCGTAAAATAAGCTAGAAAATAAATATTCTATGTGTTGTGGCTGAGTCAGTAATGGCTTCTTCAGATACTTACTTAAAGTGGTCTTATATTATTGTGATTTATTTTGCTTTGTTTCCAATTACGTTCTTCATCATCTCACTGGTTATCTAATCTGGATATATATAACATGACTTAGAGCATGCACTCCCTGGTTTTAAAAATGGTCTTAATGCTTTGCCTTTTGCAGGTCAGTAAGTCTGCATGTATATTGACCACCCAAGCTATAATGAAACTGCTCAGGTCCAAGGAGGCTGCAGCAGCTGTAGATATTAAAACATGGCCCACTATTTTGGATACAGGTACAGTAGCCAAAATGGAAATAGTTTGAAGAGTGATGCACTTATTTTGCTACACCACAACTGCCTGATTGAGTGGATGTGTTGTGCATTGCGTTAAAATCGCTGTTGAGAAACTATAGGGAGGATCTGATGATAAAGCTGTACAGATACGTTTTTTGTTCTGTGCCTGTTTCCCAAAATAATATGGTATTCTCCTCTAATTACATATTTTAAATAGATGATATGCCTAAAAAGAAGCTGGCTAATGTTTTCAGACCTACATCTCCAGATATGCTGGCATACTTGGACTTCAGTGTGTCTACTACTGGTATATTAGCAGGAGTAAAGGTACAGTAACAAGAGATAATCATGTTTTATTCCTTCACATTTAAAAAGAAATCTGTAAAACCCTTTTTCTAGAAGAAGGTCCCTGAGAGGTCCTGTTTTCCTCCTGCAGATGTCACACGCAGCTACAAGTGCCTTATGTCGCGCGATAAAGCTCCAGTGTGAGCTGTACCCATCCCGACAGATTGCCATCTGCCTGGACCCCTACTGTGGCTTGGGCTTTGCACTGTGGTGCTTGTGCAGGTATGGCCCTGGAGCGCTCTGTCTCCTCACGTGTGCCCAGCCTTCTCTAGAACCCCAGGGAAGGGGCATGGGTGAAACTTTCCAAGAAACCCTAAGTAACCTTTTTATCAGTAGTTCAGAAAACACCTTTTGTGGTAAGAAAATCCATTTAAGTCAGTTAGTTACTTGAGTAACTTCAGGTTTGCATGGGGAATTAATTGCTTACCAAATTCAAGGAAAAAAAAAAAAAAGGACTTCACTGTCTGTTTCACATTAAGTAAGTCCTTTTAAAGTATTTTGAGATTAAACCATATGTTTTGACAAGACCTTTAAGGTGTTTACTGCAAGATTAGTATGCAGTAAGAAATACTGCTAAAGGAAGCAGGTAAATGTTTCTTAAAATGAGTGAGTCTTGACTCAATTCAACCAGATACCTACTCTAATGCAGCACATCTCACAAAGCTGCAATTTTTTTTGCCTTTTAAAACATGCCATGTGCATTAATTAATTGAATTTTCATGTTCCTATTGCTTCCTCTCCCCAGCATATATTCAGGTCACCAGTCCATCCTGGTGCCTCCTCTGGAGCTGGAGAGCAATGTGTCTCTGTGGCTGTCTGCTGTCAGCCAGTACAAGGTGCGTGTCACCTTCTGCTCCTACTCCGTGATGGAGATATGCACCAAAGGCCTTGGGACACAGACCGATGTTCTCCGGGTGAGTGGCCTTCATTTTTCCACACTCTGATATAAACATACATTTATCTTTCTAAAAATACTTCAGTTTGGCTTGGAGAATATGAGGTTTTGAGTGTTCCTGTGAGAGTCTTCCATTATGACTTGATTTTTGAGGAGTATTGAGGCTGCTGGAAGATTCAGCTTCCATGTTTCTGGTGGAGGAAAAAAAGAAATCTTGTATTTTCAGTTTTAGTTATTTGTGCAGCCTCTGTGCTGCTGGATGTTTTTGAGATTTTGGGAAAAATACATAGCAAGACTGTCAACTTGTTTGTGTCTGAGACAAGAAAAATCCCAACGCTGAACAAAAAAAATCCCAGACAAATCACACATCAACAGAAGGAAAAATCCCAAAGCCCCACCAAACACAAAAAACCTCACCCCAAACAGCCAAAACTAAAAAACTCAGCAAGTCTCACTTACTTTCAGATATCACTTGATACCAAAAGTATTGAGTTCTAAAATGGATATAATCTTACCCATCCTGGAAGTGTTCCAGGCCAGGTTGGATGGGGCTTGGAGCAGCCTGATCCAGGGGAAGGTGTCCCTGCCCATGTAGAGGGGTTAGAATGAGATGATCTTTAAAGTCCCTTCCTTCCCACCCAAAGCATATACTATATGTTTCTTTGATTCCTAACAACATCAGTTACACTCTAATACATCTATTCATTTTTCAGGGAAATCTCTCAACTCAGATTTAATTTCCTGAAAGAGGAAGGAGCATTCCCACAGCTGTAGTAACTCAGCTGCTCAGGACTTCCACTGGGAATGTGTGGCAGCTCCTTCACAAAAAAGTGGTTGTATTGTGTGCTCTCAATAAAGACAAAAAAAATCTTGTTCCACTGGACCGCACCAAAGGGAATCCTGGCCCACAGCCAGTTGCTCCAGGTTCTCATTCATATTGAGAGGAGCTGATGATGTCTGGGACACCTAAACTGTGCAGTGCTGGGAGCCAGCAGGTCTCTGGTGAGCCCAGCCCTGTGGCAAGATGACATTTTGAGGCTTTTTCAGCTCATGCCGAGTGACTGTGTTGCAGCTACACGATGTCTGTAGTGTTAAAACAGTTCATGTCTTACTGTAGTGCTTTTAAAGCCATTCTGTTGCACAAATAAGCCAGTTTATTTCTAGAATTGCTGCCTTTGAAGTTACAGTGTTTGTTCTCTCCCCCACCCTCCCAGATGAAGGGGGTTAACCTGTCCTGCGTGCGCACCTGCATGGTGGTGGCAGAGGAGAGACCAAGGATCACCCTCACCCAGTCCTTCTCCAAGCTGTTCAAAGACCTGGGCCTCTCTGCTCGTGCAGTGAGCACTACCTTTGGGTGCAGGGTCAACGTAGCAATTTGCTTGCAGGTGAGATTAAACTGCTTGTTCAGTTTAACAGGATCTCTGGGAACTGGGTAGAAAATCATGGTCAGGTGAATGGATTTCTTTTTCTGAACTAGAACTAGAGCTCCATTGCTTGCTTGCTTCATCACCAAGTTAAATTAAGCTTTATAATAAGATGTTTAATATGATGTTGATTATGATAATTTCATTTTTCTGTGCTAATTGACCAGTTGATTTGCTTTTCTAATCCAGAGGGACAGTACTAAGAAACTTGTTTCTTCCTACCATGCAGAAGTATTAAATAAACAGCTTCCTGTTCATAAATATTACATGTTACAAGCAGTGTAATGTTTCAGCTTTTGTGTGATTCAGATTTTGTCTTGTTTTGTATAATGTGGAATTAAATGGAAGACAGAATTTCACAAATAAGACTCAGGAAAATTAACACAGTTGGCAGGGTTTTTTTTATTTTTAACGATTTCAAATGAGTATTAGCAACATGCAGATATTTTTGTCTCACCTTGTATGAGAGCTGGACTTTTTTTTTTTTTACTTAAAGTTATGAAATTGAAAGCTTTGAGAGGGAGGATATGCCCATAAAGTACACAGCCATGCTTCACGGTCTGGAAATAATGACATGCTGTGGGCCAGAACCCCCTTTGATAGTTTAGTATTCAGCTGATCATAATCTTTTATGTGTAGTTTAACCAGGTGAAATCCAACTTTTCTTAATGAGGTATTTCTTTTCCAGTCAAGAGATTTAAAAAAATATGTACATTTTTTATATATATGTATATTCCAAAACTTACCTGAAAAATCAGGTATTAAGTAAGCATGGACTAGAACATGGGAAAACACCCTGGAGTTTGGAGGATGCTTGAGTTAGTAAATATGTGCTCAGGTTTCAGATGAGGCAGCATGTAGCTTGGTATGTGGGGAATATCTTGGGGAGCACATGGATTATTGGTATGGATTACACTTAATAAAATAGGATTCTATGAAAATTGCTACTGTACTTGTGCAAAACTTTGATTTTCCTTTTTTTTTTTTCTTTTCTTCCTGGTGCCCACTAGATGAAGAAAAGCCTTTTTAGCTCTCAGAATATATTACAGTGTTCTAGGTTTCCTACAACAGAGATATTCCAGGACATGAGTTAGTTGAATATGTTGCCATTCACAATTGTTTCCTTAGTTTCTATAGTTTCTTTCACAATTAAAGGAGAAAGGATTTTTAACCATAGCAAGCTAAACGGTTATAAAGAAATAACGTCAGGGTGATTTTATAAATCAATACGTGGAAGAACAGGAAGGATACACGTGAAATCAAGATGACTGCAAATTAGGATTTTAACACTGAATAAAGCTGACAAGTGTGAAAGAATAGCTTTCCAAATTGCCTACATGAATAAAAATTTCAAAAGCCAATTTGGGATAAAGGGGTGGGAAACAGTTTTTCTGTAGAATACTGAATGGCAACGTGAGAAGTACTCCAAAAAAATCCAGTGTGGAATACAGGACTGCTGGGCAGTTAAGCTTCCCCTTCATTTTATGTCTTTTTCATCTGTGTTTTCCATTCTTGAGCCCCTTCTTAGTGGGAGGGGTTTTCTACCCCTTTTCCCACATTCTTCTAAAGTGATTAGACTTAGACTCCATTAGACTTTTTTAAATGGATATAAATGAATGTAAATGAATGACCAAACTTTTGATACAAATTAGCAGGCAGATAAATACATGTCTTCCAGCCCTGCTGAACTGATTCACTGGGAAGGTGTTTCTGAAGCTGCAAGCAGTCTTACAGAGGGAGAAGGAATTTATTATAAAGTAATGAATGAGTTGCCATAGCCCTCTTTTGTTCCATAATCTGAGACTTGCATGTTTCCAGAAGAAGTATCTAAAAGTGCCGAGCTCTTAAATAATCTGAAATGGAAATTTTCTTTTCATTCTAAAACAGTGTAAGTTTTGTTTTCTGTCTTACTGTGTGTATCTTATGTTTCCAGTGCCTCTTTGTTTGTATTTTCTTTTTTTCCCCTTTCTCTCTGTTTCCCACACATTGATGGCCTCTGTTACTTCTGTTTGTGGTCCTGCTGTCAGCCAAACAGGCTGGGCAAGCTGGCTGAACAGGTATAGTGATGCATGTGTGCTTGTCACGTCCTAAAGTCCATCTGCTTCTGCAGTGTTAGGGACTAGGCCCGCATAGGTTTGTGTGTACATCCTTTTGCACTGACTGTGGGGGTTATAGAGCAGGTGCTTACTGAAATAAAATCCTAAAAGCTGAATTTTAAATTTTACAATTTTAAAATTTTACAAACTTAGACTTACCTGTACTACATACTTCACTTGTGCATTCATTGACTGATTCCATAAAAAGCTAAGGCTCTACAGTAGTCATTGTACAAAGGGGGGCTACTTTATTTTTGGACATTAGGGAAGTGCTTTGTAAGTGTCAGTAAAAAAGGGAGAGAAATTTGTGAATTTCTGTGGTTGTGAGAATGAAAGCAGGGTGTTGTGGCTTCTGTTGAATTTGTTTCTTCCTCCTTATTCTTAGGGAACAGCAGGACCAGATCCAACAACAGTCTATGTAGATATGAGAGCACTTCGACATGACAGGTACAGTCTGTGTTAAAGCATTAACTCTTCAAAGGCTGTGGAGAAGAAACTTCAGCCTCATTGCATTTGTTTGTTGAATTATCCCTGGCAGCAGCCAACTGACTCCCTGCCATATTATATCCCTGTGCTGTGCAATTCCAAGAAATCTGCTTTCTAACAATCCTTTAGGTAGTGGAAATAGTCCAGTTAGAATCTCCCCTAGTCTTTTTTTTTCCTTCAAACCAAAGCAACTCTGTTCCTCAGCCTTCCCTGAGTGGCAAACAGAACATAGCAGAACCTCCACAGCCTTAGCAGGAACCACGGGGTCTACTGGTGGGCACAGGATGCTGGGTTGAAGTGTAATGAAAGAGCCCAAAGCAGTGGCAGAAGACAGTGGGGCTGGGCAGTGGCAGCCCAGCCAGGCTCCTGCAAGCAGCCAGGAGAGGCTCCCTCGGAGTGGGGAGGGGTTTGGGGTCCCAGGTGTTCCCCTGAGGCACCCCAGTAGATGGTGAGGGTCCTTCCCAGTGCGATCGGGTGTTACTGAGGTCCCAGTTCACTGGCTGCTCCTACAAGCAAAGCTCACTCATGGTAGAAGCAGTAAAATGCAAAATCCCAAGTTGGCAGCAGTTTTTTCCCACAGCAACCACAGACCAGCTATCTCCTCTCTGATCTGAGAACAAGAGAGACAAGAGCCAAGCCCAGCTCTTCACCCCCCAACCAAAATCTCGTGGTATGTCTGCCCTTCCCAAGGGAAAGCCTCTCAGCTACAAGAGCCAGCTGCACCTTTCCCCCTCTCTCCTCCTTGGCTGAATCTTTGTCTCTCTTTAAGTACAGTCATTATCATCACGTAGGCAGCAGATGGGAGAAAATTCCCTGAGAAAAAAAGGAGAAAAAAAACAAAAGAAGAAAAAAATCCTAATCTCCAACAGTTCTTAAAACCTTGTACAAAGGTATTCCTCTTATTTTCTCAGGGTGCGTTTGGTAGAGAGAGGTTCTCCACACAGTCTGCCACTTATGGAGTCTGGGAAGGTGAGAGACAGTGTCATCCTTCCTCCTCACAGAATCATGGAATGGTTTGGGTTGGAAAGGACTTCAAAGCTCATCTCATTCCAGTCCCTGTCTGCCATGGGTGGGGGGACACCTTCCACTAGACCAGGTTGCTCCAAGCCCCGTCCAACCTGGCCTTGAACACTTCCAGGGGCGAGGTAGCCACAGCTTCTCTGGATAACCTGTACCAGGGCCTCAGCACCCTCACAGGGGAGAATTTCTTCCCAACATCTGCTCTAAACCTCCTCCTTCAGTTTAAAGCCATTATGACATTCTATGTCCTCATGGCCCTCACCTGGGTGGGGAGCTGCATCACCTGGATCTCAGTAAAGAATATGTGGGACAAGCTTGGCTAATCAAAATGTGTCCAGGAAAGTAGGCTGTGATTGAGTAGTTAAAGTGAAGCCACGTGCATGATATGAAGCAATAGGATAAATTGCTACCACCAAAACAAATCTGAGGCCTTCATATGGAAGGCATTTTCTAGGTGTGAAACCAACACTGAAGCTGCAAAACGGCTGCTCAGAGTTAAAATTATTTAGGAAGTTAAACAACAGTAGTAGGAAGAGATGGTTGGTATCTATGGTGCAGAAAGGAGAAATAAGGGAAGTACAGACTGTTGACTTCTGATTAACTTTTCTTTTGATGAATTCATTTTCTTAACTTCTGTTTGCTTCTTATTCAAGATTCTTCCAGGAGTAAAGGTCATCATAGCTCACACAGAAACCAAGGGACCTCTGGGAGACTCGCATTTAGGAGAGGTAAAGCTTTGGTCCTCTTGTACTGTGTTTATTGGCAGTGATACATCAGTACCTCCTGTTAGATAAATGCCTCCCTTCCCCTGAGTGGCATGTGAATGAATCCCCCAGAGAGCTGGCACTGTGTGCATTCCTGCACTTGTGGCTGCACAGCACCAGGTGAGACCAGGGCACTAGTCTGTGTCTGCCCAGCAGCTAGAACAGATAAGGATGTACTTCCATCAGTGGGCAGCAGCAGTAGGTAATTTGCTCCTTGGTTTTATAGGTATATTTTGTTGTGTAATAACATGCCCAGCTAATAGGTTAGCAGGTGTTCCTTTCCAGTAAGCCAGCTGCCTTGTTCATTTTTTTAAGGCCTTTACCATCCCCCAATTACATGCATATAAACTCCTTTTCTCTGGTCAGAAATTAATGCTTTCAATAAAACTGGCATTTTGGAGTAGTCAAAATTGTCAGTGAAACGGATCTTTTAAATCAATTAACTATGCTGTCTGTGTCTGGCAAAATAACCTCTGTTCATTACAGTTTGGATTTGGTTTATCCCCTAGATATGGGTGAGCAGCCCACACAATGCTACTGGTTACTACACAGTGTATGGAGAAGAAGCACTGCACGCCGATCACTTTACTGCCCGCCTGAGTTTTGGGGACACCCAAACCGTGTGGGCTCGCACCGGCTACCTGGGCTTCCTGCGCAGGACAGACCTGACGGACGCCAGTGGAGGTGAGAGGAAACACCTGGACCTGCAGGGCCACTGGGGTGAGGCTCCTAGATGAAGCTCAGCCAGCAAAGATTGGGCTGTCCAGCAAGTTTATGCTGACTTCATCACAGAAGACTCCTGAATTTGGGAGGAGATGTTCTATCATTCAGCAGGTTCAGGACATGCACAGACACCAGTGATATTGCAGTCTTTCA
The DNA here is from genome assembly GCA_013400575.1 of Peucedramus taeniatus. Classification (NCBI taxonomy): domain Eukaryota; kingdom Metazoa; phylum Chordata; class Aves; order Passeriformes; family Fringillidae; genus Peucedramus; species Peucedramus taeniatus. The sequence goes on from WBNO01025233.1 coordinate 327,110, forward strand.
AAAGTTAAAGGTCTAGAGGAGAAACTTCCCAACATAGAAAATAAATTGTTGATCTTGGGGGTTTTTTGATCTAAGCCAAGATGTCTAAATTTAGGAAGAGTTTATCTTCCATCTGCTCTGTTTTCTGTTGAGACAGAATACAAAGCAGATATAGCTCTTGATTATCATATATGTAAAGAAATAAATCTCTGAAGATTCTAAGGAAAGGAGTTTGAATACTTATAACTTAGTAACAAATGTATATTGCTGGTTTTCTGTGATTGGACTTAAATGAATGGTGTCTACATGAATAGTGTCAGTGTCAGTGTCCTGACTGCTGTCACTGAATAATAATAGCAAGCTTTTGTGCCTTGTAGCTTTCTGAAAAATCACGTATCACAGAGATTTTTATCACCATGGAACAATGTCAGTTGTCCTCTAGTTTTTAAGAGGCTTTCTCTAGTGAATTAATAAACAGTATGCATGAAATACAACTTCCCAGCATGATTTTCACCTCCAGTTACACAACTGAGCAAGACTATAAAATAGTTAACAAAGTAAAAGCAAAATTGAACTGAGCAGAGTTACAAGTGTGAATGTGGAGAGTGTGTCCTTCAGGTAAGGTCTAGGAGAGCTTTGCTTATTTAACCTGACAAAGCTGAGGCTGGGGAGAGGACAGAGTTGTTCTTACTGTGTAAACTGTGGCATCTTAAGAAACTGAATAAAATTTCGCTGGTCTGAGGAGAAGTGGGTATAAGCTGATGTTAAAAAGAAAAAAAAGAAGTTAAATTTGGGAATTGGAAAAGTGGTTGTGTTGATCAGAGAAGAAAAGTTCTCTGGTAAGAATAGTGGGACAAATAAAATGCTTTAATGGTGGATTTTGCTTGGCTTTAATGAACAGAGGTTACATTACATGAGAGAAAGAACAGAACTGGATGACCCAGAAATTCTTTTCATTGTGGTTTCAGTTGCTTGGAGTCCTAGGCAGAAGTATGACTTGAGCTCTTAATTCTTTCAAATGCTGGAGCTTGCATTATAGACTCTTTCCCCTAGGAAGCACTGGGAACATCTTAGAACCTCAGGAATAAGCACATAGCAAGTGACTGTGTTTGTCCTGTAGATGTGATGTTATTGAAATGTGTGTGCTGTATTGCAGAGAGGCATGATGCCTTGTATGTGGTGGGCTCTTTGGATGAAACACTGGAGCTCAGAGGAATGAGGTACCACCCCATCGACATAGAAACCTCCGTAATCAGGGCACATAAGAGCATTGCAGAATGGTAAGAACCACAGTATCATTCTTCTGTATCATTTTACTTCTTCTAAAGCAGAAGAACTTGTCACTTCCTTGGCTGTGTCAGAATGTACACATGTGAGTGTGGTAAACACATCTCAAGGATTTCATGGATGATGTCTTCTCACACCCATTATTCCCATTTGGCCCTAGTGAGTTATTTATATCATTGGCTGTAGGTCCTCTCCAGCCTGAAAGCATTCGGGTTTAGTTGTAAGCTTTGGGAGGCCTTGTCTTTCTTTTAACAATCTCTTAGTAGCTTGTCTGGGTGTTTTTTCCTCGCCATTAACACGTGTGTCATACCGACAGTGCCGTGTTTACCTGGACGAACCTGCTGGTGGTGGTGGTGGAGCTGGAAGGCTCAGAGCAGGAAGCTCTGGATCTGGTCGCACTGGTGACGAACGTGGTCCTGGAAGAGCATTATCTCATTGTTGGTGTCGTGGTCATCGTGGATCCCGGGGTCATTCCCATCAACTCCCGTGGCGAGAAACAACGGATGCACTTGAGAGATGGATTTTTAGCTGATCAGTTGGATCCTATTTATGTTGCCTACAACATGTGAAAACAGCAAATAACATCAAGGCTAAAGCACCAAAATCCAAGGGGCTTTCCTCATAATAACATTGGAATCCATGCTCTTGTTTTTAAAAGCTGTTGAAGACCTTAGGAAGATGGAGATACTTCTCTTTACATGCAGCCCTTCATCTCCCAGATTGCATTTGCTTTCATAAACCCATTGTAACAGTCACAGCTGTCTTAGGATGGAGAGTTTACTGGAATTCCTGAAGGAAGCTTGTTAGAACTATCATGGACCAATTTTATTTTAGGAGCGGGGGCAGAGGGGAGAGAATAAATATGAATGTCAGTACTTGATGCACTGCCTAAAAGGACATAGAGTGGGGTGGGGAGAGAACACCAGCTGTGAGGAGGACTCCTGGAAACAGCACCCAAAGTCGTGAGTAACCATCCAGAGTTCACCCTCCACGTGACTGCAGTATATTGGCAGTATCAGGGTTGGGGCATATCCTTCAACATTGCTCACACCTCTACCACATTCTCTACTGAAAGGAATTTTGCACATATTTGAGATTTAAAAGCGCAGCCTTTTTATTTTAAATCACTGACTCATCTCTATTCAGAAGAAGCCAACCCAGTCCTGGATTCAGTGTAACAGTTATGCTGCTGTTCAGCTTTTTTGTACCAAGCAAAAACAAATACTGTAACAAGGTTACTTACGGTGCCATGCTGGACTCTGTAATGCTATAAACTTTATAATAAAATACAAAGTAATACCCAGTTTTAAGTACTTGATGCAGGAGCCTTCAGTGCTCTTGCTCTTCTAACTCCATGTCAAAGTCACTTGTTTTCATAGTGTGAGCTGTTAACTCCTGCCCTACATAACGCCAAGGATTTGAAAATCCATTCCAAAGCCACTCTGAATGATTTGTGTATATGTTTACAAAGCATAGGCTTAGAGAATGTTTTCCCTGAATATTCTGTGCTAAAACTTGAAATAGTAACTTTTTTTTTCTCACCATGGAAAAACCCATTCAGTGTTAGTTAGCTTGAGCTGTTGTGGTACAAACTTCCTTTGTTTTCTTTGGAGTTGTATTTAAACTCTTTTGTTCAGGCTAAAATATCCAATTGGTTGAGTCACAGTTGGACTAATTAAGGTTTTGAAGTTTCTGCCTGATCTAATACTGCAGTGAACCTAATACTTCAGAAAGAGAATATTAAGTTATTCAAATAATTCTGTGTTTGAAGGTAGCACAAGACTAGCAAATAATTATTTTTATAGATTTGTTAAAGACTTGAGAGCTACGTAAATTTTTTTTTTTAATAATGCACAAGTTTGCAAAAGAGCCAGTTTTTTTCTGCAAGGCAGTTCTGCCTGGATCAGTGCCTAAGAAAGATGGATGTCAGTCCCCTGGTAGATCAGATTTATCCATGGTCAAATAAACTCTGAAATCTTCAAGAAAAAGCTCTCCTTTATAGTAGTTATGGGCCCTGATGGTGTTTACCTGTGGTGTATAATACAGCTGCATACTCTGACTGTAATTATGTACAGAACTTGTGTAACTTATTGTTTGAGTCCAGCAGCCTCCAGCAGTGGGCTGTGGGGCACCCCTCCTCCCAAAACAGCTGGCAAAAGGAGACAACTCCCTAACCCCCAGTTCCATGTTGTAGTTTTTTAGCAAACAAAGCATTGTAAGACTTTTGTATTGAGATACTGATGAAAGTGATACAAGTTGCCTTGTAAAGTAAATCTTAAAACAAAAAGCTTATTAAACATTTCAGAACAGCTCTTGCCAATCTGACTTGATGAATGTTGAAACTTGAGCTGTTAGGTCAAAACCTTGGCTTAGCACAAGGTTCTTAGTTCAAGCACTTAGTTCTCACTCATATATCAGACAGTTTAATGCCTTAAGAGCTTTTTCTGCAAAACCTCACTGCAATTGCTTTGCAGGTAAAGCAGTTGTAAAGCCTGGATGGTCCTGAATTTCCTGTGTTTTGAACCTCTGCCAAGATACAATGCTGGTGTCGCTACATCAGGTATGACATCACTGCCATGGGGCTGGCAGGGCAGGGCTGTTACGATGTCACTGCCATGGTGCAGCTAAGCAGCTGCTCCAGGCATGGCTGAGCCTTTCCAGAGCCTCTGAGCTCCAGCTCCAGGCACAGACTGGCCGTGTCCCTGCTTGGTTTGCAGCTGGACATACACTGAAGTTTATACTCTCGGGAAACATTGCAGAAGGCACCAGTTGGACAGAAAGGCCTGATGCCAGATCCAGGCTGATGACTGCCAGGGAGAAAGCACTAGCTGAAAAGGAAAAGCACAAGCAGAAACAGCAGCACTGGGATGATGCCCTCCAGCAACTTCATCAGGCTGCACAACCAAAATTCTCCGGAACTGTTAGAGTAAAGAAGGTTCTCTGTCCAGGCTCTCCCTCTTCAGGCCAGTGTAAGTCCCATGGGCCCCTGTGTCCCTGGGAAGGAAAGATGAGAATGAGAGGGGGGTGTTGGGTGTGAGAAGGGTTGGGGAGGGTGAGGTCCATACTCACAGGACCCCCTCGAGGACCAAGGATACGCTGGAAAACAACAGTTCAGGAGGTGAACATGTCCCTGCCATCCAGGGGAGTTAGGATGGGATGAGATGGAATGGAATTGGGTGGCATGGCATGGCAGCTCCAGCCAAAGCATGGATAGACAGTACACTTAGCCAGGGATACACACACATAAAACAGCAGTGACCCTGCCAGCTGCTAAGACTCCCCCAGCACAGGGAGCAAGGAAGCAGGTCGGGCAATGGAAAGAGCCCATTGTGTAGCAGTAAAGTCAAGGGACACTTACTAGCTGTCCAAGTGATCCAGGATTCCCAGGGTGTCCAGAGCTTCCTGGTGTCCCATCGGCTCCAGAGAATCCCTGCAGGAGAGAGGAGCATCATGCCAGCATCTGGTGTACCCCAGCACTGCCAGACTCTTTCAGTGCCCCAGGCAGTGCTGGTCCCAGCACTGGGAGCTCAGGGCAGCCCCAAGGCAGAGCTAGGTTGCAGAGTGCCTTTCCCCATCTGCTGAGCTGGATGTGAGGATGCAGTGTGGGGCTGGACTGGGGTTCTTTAACAGGATTTCCCCTCCAGCATAGGTGTGGAGACCGAAGGGACAAGGGCCAATGAGAGACTCCATGGAGTCAGGGATCCTGGGGTGCCTGGGTGAGGGCCAGAGGTGCTCACTCTGTCCCCCTTCCTGCCCGGACACTTGGTGCTGTCTCCTGGTGTACCCTGTGGTCGTGGAAGGCCAGGAAGCCTGTGGCAACCTGGAGACACAGTGGAGAGGACAGGCTGGGTGGCAGGTGCTGGTCAAGAGCTGCCTCCATGCCTCTGCACACACACATGCCCCTCAGCCAGTGCTCACGTGCCGGCTGCTGTGGTGAAGGTGGGTGGATGCACACCCACAGCACTCTGGGCACATATCCCTGCATTAACCCTCCTCCATGCATCCCTCTGCCCAGGGGGCTGCATAAAGCAGGGTGCCCAGGCAGCACTGACCCTCGCAGGGAGCCTCCTCTCACCTTGCACAGCATAGCTGAGGCTGTAGCCTTGGGGGTCCTCAAGGTTGGTCCAGTCTCCACGTACCAGATGGGATGGGATAGCCAGGAGATCATTGCGGGGGGTGGGAGGGATGGATGCACAATCTGGCACCCAGCACTGTCAGCACCTGTGCCCCTCAGGGAGGAGGATGGGGCCCATACCCAGGAGGTGCAGGGAGGCCCAACACTCGTGCACACCCTCCGTGTCATCAGTGGCACCAGCATGTCCAGCAGCTTGAAATAACCAACATAGAAGAAAGTGTCAGTAGGCATTGAGGCCGCAGGGATCAGTTCTCTGTATGGTCCTTCTCAGCTCGAAGGACCGCTGTGCGCATTACAGCTTCATAAGGATTAAAGATCCCTATAGAAGTCTCACACAGAAAAATGTGCCAGGACAAAAACATGTGCTTCATGTCTTCTCTTTGTCCAGATTGTGCTGCTGTGCTAAAAGTGTTTCCAGTTAGATTGAGGTGACCGAGGCAGAACACAGGGCTACGTAGTGCTGAGAAGCTAAGGGCATGGTGTAGTTCAGCAAGGCATTTCTTTGTAGGAGTCATTGTTGGATATAGTGGTGGTCGTGGTATGCAACTTCTGCTTGCTAAGTTCCTGAACGAGAATGGCAGTGCTTTCTCATGGGAAGGAAAGCACGTTGCCTCAGTGTTTCAGGTGCAGACAAGAAGCTGCATCATGCAGCTCAGGGGCGGCAGCAGCTTTCTCTCCTGGTATATTTGGTTTGGAAGCACTGACTCAATTTATACAATCATGGAGTCGGTATCCATCTATGGAAGGTGGTCTCCCTCCTGAAAGAATCAATTTGGCATGTTTTCCACTTCTCAGAGGTAGCCTTCTTGAAATTCTGCCAGTACACTTATTTTGGACAAGGTAAGCAGCTACACTGAGTGTTGGTGTGCAGCTGATCTAGTGCCCCGGGCAGGTAATGCCCAGTACCAGTGTTCTGACATCTTTGTATGGGTCCCTGGATGTTTTGGATTTTGGAGGAGGGGATGCCATTTCTTTTGAGGTGGAGTTCTAGTTCCTCTCTTTGGCAAAGAAAGCAAATTTGGATGGGCACTTTGGGTGGTCTCAATGAATTTGAAGGCTTTTCCCAATAAGGCAGTTTTCTGGGTTAGAGCTGTTCAACTGTCAGTGGGAATGCAGAGGCCAAGCCGTGGAGTTTTTGTAGCTTTAGTGTGTGAGCAGTCGCTGGTGCCATTGCATTTGGATCCTGACTCCATAAGACTGAAGGCTTACGATGGTACCTAGAGCTGAGAAGGAAAGTGGCTATAGCAGGGTGTGTGTTCGTGGTTTGATGGGGGCAGTTGAAATTGTAGGCAGCAAAGAGCTTTCTCCACTGACACTTTTGCGAGCCCTGGTTTTGGCAGATGTTTTCAAGTTTGTTATCAGACTCTGCGAGAGTGAAAATGTTTGTTAGGGTAGAGAAATTCATGTTGCCATTTGAGTGTGCTGCAAAGAAGAGTTTTTTACTTGGAAGGGGAAGATCAGCCAAACCTTTTTGTCCTGACACAGTTGATTTGAGAGTAGGGACGTTTCTCTGACTTGGCTCTGTCCTGGGGGTGGTTTCGAGCTGGGCTGGGTGCGTTTCCTTCTTTTGTGAGTTGACACCGCCATCGTGTGGTTGTGTCGGCTGTGCAGTTTATAGGCTGCAAAAGAAAAGGCACTTGGAGCACGGCCTCTTCCTCTTAGAACCTTTTCTGTGCCATCAGCTGCTCAACATGTAACTCACACCCACTGAACTGCATTCAGCTCCTTGGAGATATGCACTTTCCCTCAAGCTTTATGTGCCATCTTGCACTCTAACTCTCACAGATCCCAAACCCCTTCAAAATGTCCAGCAGCTGCTCACAAAGAAAAAGTTCTACACCAAAAGCCGCTGCTGGCCTTTACAGTCCCTTTGCAGTCTGTAAGCTAGTCAAAACACAATAGTGATTCACCCTTTCCTCCTAAACTGTATATATAGCATCAGCACATTCTCTCAAAGTGGCAGAGGCTATCATTACAATGAAGCATTTCCAGCTGCAGTTCTGACTGACAGATGTGCCAGGACAGAAGGCATTTGCTGCCTTACCCTCTTCCCTGTGCAACCTGGTATTCACAGCACAATCATTTTCACACACTTTCACAATTCCACCATGTCCAAGCAGCTAGAGATCATGCAGAAGGAGGTGTCAAGACAGAAGATGTTTGCAAAGTACCCCCTTCTCTTAACTGCATTTAAAGTGCACACAACGCTCTGTATCTTCTTTCCCAGACAGACTTACTGTCACTTTTTTCACTCTCACGTCGTCGTTGCAAATGTCCAGCAGCAGCTCTCTCAGAAAAAGGCTCTAGAAGTAAAAGCCAGTGCAGGGCTGCACCTCCCACATGTCCCACGTAAGCCACATCAAACTCACCGGTGGACTCTGTCCTTCCCTTCTCCGTTGCAACTACCATTGTGTTCTCTGGATCTCAGAGCCTAAAGGTAAGCACAGTTGTTTCCACAGAGGAGCTGGAAGATGAATATTTAGCAGCACAAGTAGTTCTTGTTTAACTTTACCCTTAAGACTGCCAAGTTAGGACTGTGAATTTGGCTGGCAGGCCAGTGGCAGCCATGCTTCTTTCACAGCCAGGACGCTGCACCCAGCACAGAGAACTGTGCCAGCACAACAAGCTTGCCCCGAGTTTGCCCCTGAAACTTGTGAAATGCTGTCTAGACTTTTGGAAACTCGCATTTGCACCACATTCAAGGGGAAGCCCCCTTTCTTTTAAAACCTTCAAAAAGCTTTTAGCTCATGGTGCTCTCTGCACAGTCCTTTTCAGCTCGAAGTACCACCACACGAAGCACATTGCAGCCTTGCAAGGACTGAAGATCCAGATAGATGTCTCATACAGAAAAATGTGCTGGGACTGACCTCTAATAGTGTCTTTGTAGTGCTGGAGAGTGAGGCAGTTCTTTATTCCTGGCCAGGGTTTGTAAATGGCTGACAAAATTCCAGCCTCTACACAGACACGGATACAAAATCTTTCCACCTATTTCTACATTTTTAGCAAACAAATAATTGTTCATTGGCTCTAAAATGCATAATTATATTTCATTCATTAGCATACTGTCCTCTATTGGTTATTGATTCCTCGCTGTTCATGCTAATTAGTCCATATTTTTAGGGGTTTTACTATCTGCTTTCTCCAGTAAGGACACAGACACAGTCTTTGTTAGTCTCTTCTGGTTTCTGCAAAATGTCCATGTAGTCCCTAAATTCTGCATTCCAGATGTCCAGCTTCAACAATACATCTTTCTCTTCCAGGCCTTGTTCATTGAAGCATATCAGATTTAGTTTATCAAAACTTAATGTGTTAGAAATTTTCCCAAGCTGTGTTCCTATAAAAGTAACTTTAGACAACTTTGCTAAATGATGGCTTAAAATTATATAAGGCTAATGTACTGCTTATAATTAATATACTGGTTATGATTAATTAAAACAGAACTTAATAAAACCATTAATTAAAAAATTTTAAAGTGATGTCATGTCTAACATCTGCAGCAGTTTGGAAAGGCTGTAAAAATCCCTAAAAGAACTCTTCCTGTCCCTCTTGCAACATGGCTCATGGGAGGTAGAGTGTCTGGTTTAACTTTTATCCAGACAAAATGATGTGCTGCACCAGCATTACTCCCAAGTGTGTTTCCAAGTGGTTTCCTTTCTCTGACACAAATTTCAATGCAAACACTTCTTTGAGGTGCAGCAGATGGGTCAGACTGCTGGGCCCACAATCAGCTCACAGTGTGCAGAACACTCTGTGATTACGGGGCATTCCATCTTGGAAAGGAGCCCTGGGAGTTTTGTTCATCTGCATTTTTTAACCCAGACTTCCAAGGGTTCCTGACCAAACCACCTGATCCTTGTTTATGGAAGTAAATTAAGTTGTATTCTCTTAAAAGAAGGCAAGTGTTTTGTTTGAAAAGGCAAGAGAGGTGAGGCACTTACAGAAATTATTTGTACTGACAGCAGATTTAGGAGACAAACAAGAATTGATCCTGCAAAATGTGTTTTGTGCTTAAAAGCACTGCACATAATGAGACAATGGCATCTTGGAGCCTTTGCTGGTTTTCTCACTTTTAATTCCAGCCAGGCATTGTTCCTCACATCCAGAAAGTGCTGAGTGTGACATGGTTAAAGCAGGCTGTATTTCAATGCCAAAGCAACTTAACTCATCTTTCTCAAAACTAAGGAGGACAGGATTCAAAAATCTGTAATTCATCTTAAATTGAATGAGTGTGACATTGAAATCCCAGCTTACAGTAAAGGTATAAAGGACCATTTTTAGGTTGGTTGGTTGGTGGATTTTTACCTGATTTGTGGGAGTATAAAATGTACTAACCAGGCAATTCTAAGCCCTGTCTCCTGAACTAATGTGTTGCTGTCACTGGCCCTCAGTACACTGAGGGAATGCTGTTGAAGCAGGATGTTTCAGATTTATTCTGGGGTGCAAGTGAGTATTAAATAACCTTGCAAACATTAATGAAGCTGCCTTTATTGCAGCAGTGTTCTTTGTGAGCCAGCACTCATACCAGCATTTTAAAATCTTTATGTCATTTTAGCAACAGTACTATGATGTTGCTTTAATGCCCTTATTTATTGTTGTTACCCAGGAATTTATTAGTGGAAAAAGGAAAGCAGCTGGTTAATATACTTTAAATATTTATGTGGTCAGATATTTCAAATGAGATATTTGCAAGGCAGAATTCCATGTCATGACCAATTCCAATGTGGGGTTTTGCTACAATCCTTGGATTTTGTGTTATTTTTGTTTTGTTTAGGAGGAACTAGGCACACCAGGTTTTATGGAATGGTTTGGTTCTCCAGTGCCATATAAGCTGAGTTATATTTTTTTGTATTTCAATATATGTTATTAAAATTATATGCACCACTTTATTTTCTTCCAGCCACTTCTGGCTTATTTAAAACCCTGTTCTCATCTAAACATAAAAGTGCTATATTTCTAGAATTCCTTTAAACTTGTCTAGAAAAGGTAACTGCAAGACCATTATTTATTTCTGCCACTTTTCTCTCCCAGATATGAATGACACTGCTGCTGTGGTTGGTTCTGTTCCTTTTCTGGGGTCTGTAAAAGTCCACACCTCATTTGAGGGAAGAAAACCATAGCTTTCTTTTTAAGTTTGTTGGGTTTTTGGTTTGTTTTTTTTTTTTTTTGCTGTCAGTACATGAGCTCTGCTTTTGAATGATTCAGCCTGTATCCACTTCCCTCACCAGTTAAGATGAAGTACATGTTTTTCAGATGAGCAACAATCAGCAGTCCTGGTAAGATGCTGTGTGGAAGAACTTTTGGGAGGGGAGGGTGTCTGTAAGTGCTCTTGCATTGGTGGTAACTTTTTGTCTGATGGAGAGAGAGGTTTCCCTTTGAGAGATGAACATCTCTTAAAATTATCTGGGGACAGAATAAAACTGCAGATTCTAATCTCCCATAGCAGAAAGTTATTGCAGCATCTTAAATTCTGAAAATGTGATTCAGCAAAGGTACAATACAGCTTGGATGTACAAAATCTGCCCCTCTGACACACTTCTAGTTTCAGATGGGAATCTGCATCTAAAAATCTCAGACCCTTTCTGTTGATGTACTTATCTTTGTTTCAGTTTTACCACTGTTAATAAGTAGGAAACTGTTATAGTGTCCTTCCTGGTGGGAAATTCATTTGAATCCTCTTTATAGAGTCAGAACCATGACAGATGTGGCCCACAGGCAGACCCTTGTACTGAAAAATCAGACCCCTCTGCTGAACTTGGGTCCAGGCTCGAGAGAGGGTCCAGGGAGTCCTGTGTACCCTGCCTCACCTTGGGGACATGGGGACAGACAGTGTCCCCACCCACTGTTCTCACGCGTGGCCTCAGGTCTGTGCCGGTGTTGAAAGCAGCTGAACCAAAACCTGAGGAGGATGTTAAAAATGTGGTGGAAGTAACTTGGATGCTAAACTGCTTCTCATCAGGTGAGCACAACCCTGGGATGGCAAAATGGTTTTTTGTGCTTGGTGGAGTACAAGATGCTGTCCCTTGTGTGCCTGGCTCTGCCTGAGCGTCCCCTTGCACAGCTTGGGGGAGGCTGGTGAGAATAGCAAGATGGTCCCTGTCCAAAGATGTCCAAAAGGGCATAAAATCATTATAAAATGTGGTATGAGGTCAAACCAGTACCATGTGAGAGCATCTTTGCTGTGAATCTGTCACTCTTGGTGCTGCAGGTGTAGAAGGCCCAACTCAGGTGTTGCTGAGCTGGATGGCAGGTGCAGACTGGAAAAGCAGAAGCTCAGGCTTTGGGGGGGGTTGTCCTGGGTTTAGCTGAGGCTTTGCAAGGGCTTACCACTGCGAGCCCCTGGATGACCCTGGTAGCAGCAGTCACATCCTGCAGAGGGCCCTTGTGTTCCTCACCTGGCAGTGTGGGCAGCCAGGTGGAACACGGTGCTGGTGACAATCATGGGTTGTCTGGCCAGTCTCAATGACAGCAGGGAAGAGATGAAGGGTCGATGCCCAGCAAGAACCCCAGGGGCATGAGCTGTAGCAGTGCTTCAGGCCGGATTCCCCAGCCTTTCTCTCTCAGTGCAGAGCAGCCTGGCACAAAAGGACACGTTTTTCACCAGAAGCCAAAACAACATTTTATTCCTGTCATTTCCACACACTCAGGAGGCTGTGCCTGGTCTGTGGTTACACTGGGCCACTCCCACTTCCCTTCTGACTGAGCCTGGACACCTTGTCAAGGCATATCCCAGGCCCAGGAGCTGACCCCAGTGCAGGAGCCTCATACGTTGTTGCTTCCAGTTCTGCAGGCTGCTAAAAGCAGGATTGATCAACAAGTGAAAAGCCTGAGCTGTCAGGTGGTTATGCTTTTAGATTGTTACACTTTGCCTTGCAAGCCAAGGGTGTCGCAATGTACCAAGAAATGGGTGGGCTCTGCCGAGCGCCTGTGATGGGACAGGAGCTGGTTTCTAATGCCATGCCTAGAGCCCACAGGGATCACTGGGAGCCTTCCCATTCAGGCCAGTGGGCTCAGCAGCACGTTTCCAAAACCAGCCCCTCTGCATCACCTCTTCCTTCAACCCCTGAATTTCCTTTTTTCCTTTGCAAGCAAGCTTGGATCGCAACATCCCTCTGCTTCTAGCCCCATGCACATTCCAGACTTAAAACAGCAGGGAAGGAGCTTGAGGCAAGGCACTCTCTCACTGCACCCAGTCCAATGGGCATTAGCCAAAAGCCTTTCCTGAGCCACACAAGTGTTTCTTGTTCACAAAGCCACAGCACTTTTAATACGCTGCTTAAGCCTAGTGCAAGCTGAACTCTAAGGTGTCTGCAATCACAGCCAGTCCTTTTCCTGGAGGAGCAGTGCTGCCTTGCCTCTCTCCAGCACGAGCAGAAGAGGCTCATCTGCTTCCCACCTGTTCACTCATGCTCAAAGAACTCATGGCAGGCAGCAGTGACCATTGCAATGAAGGCCACGAACTCCTGGAAGTCGCACTCTGCATCCCCATCGCAGTCCAATGCCTCCATGACTTTGTCCACAGTCTCCTGGTCTTTGATTTCCTGAAGGAACAGAAACAGGCAGCCAAAGCTGGGGAGGACCACAGCAAGGCCCCAAGACAGTAACATGGCCCCATTTCCCAAGTGCTCTCATGGCTGAATCTCTGTTCAGACACATCCCAAATATCTTGTGGCTGTTCCCAGTCTATGGTGGGGCACTGTCCTGTGCCCCAGGGAATTGCAGACACAGCTGTGCTGCTGGGAAGGGACAACTTGAGCCCCCTGGGGCAAGGCTGTCCCCCTGTGTCAGGGAAGGTAATTTCCCTACTATCCAGCCCACACTCCAGTCTGCCATGTAGGCTGTTCCCCTCACCCTGCTGCTCTGTGGAGCTGGAGCAAAGGATTTAATGCCCTGCTGTGTAAATAAACCTCTTCACCTGTGCAGGCTTCCCATGGGAGGCAGAGTTGGGGGAGTGCAGTGGCTGTTGGATGGCCCCTGAGCCCAGCCAGGCTGCGGGGAGGGCAGCACTTACCCCCAGGAAGTGGGTCAGCTCGTTGTTGATGAGCTCCTTCAGTTCCGATTTCTTCAGCTTGTGCTTGTCTCCCTCCTTGCCGGAGTACTGGTGGAAGGCATCGATGATGGCGATCATCGCCTTCTCCAGCTCAGACATGGTCGTGGCGTGGCCCTGAGGTCAGAGGGGACGCTGGGAGCGCCAGCCTGGGCAAGCTCCAGCAATTGCTATTGATTTGGAAGCACGGCCACCCCGGGGCTCCACCCATGGATCAGCAAAGTTGGACCCGCCTTCAAGGCATTCTGCTGGGAAGCTCTGGCATCCGCTCTGGCTTCAGGGTGAAGGTCACAAGAGACCATAACTCTGCTGCCAGGGCTCTCAAAGACACCAGAGCCACAAAACGAGGAGAGGGGCAGGCATGGGGTCAGCTCTGGAGCTTCGGAAAGGTTTTGCTGTTCCTGCTGTCACAGGTCCCCTCGCCTATGCCTCTGCCTGCAGACCTGTCTTCAGCCCAGCAGCCAGGGGAACCCGGTAGGAACCAGTTTTGATAAGTGCCAGCAAGTTGAAATGAACCTCCCTCGAACCTCCCTCTCCCGCACTTGGTGTGGAGACCCACTTGGGAATACTAATAATAATTCGGATTGTAGCGTTCCCTGCAGACTTCACTAAAGGACAAACCAAAGAGACTCTGATCAAAGAAGGAGAGCTGCCAACCCACCCTCCCAAAAGCTGGGAAAGTAAAAAAGCCTTATTGCCTGGCACCCGTTTCGTTCATATCCCATAAGTAAATGTCTCCTGCCCTGCGACCTGGCTCCTGTTTCTCCACCACGAGGTACTGAATCTGATCTCACAGCTGATGTCCTCCCCAGCTCAGCAGTCGGTGTCCGAACTGAAAGACTGTTACCAGACACAGTAGAAAATATCCTAACAAAAATACCCTTTTCATGCTCCAGCTCTGCCTGCTTCCCGTCCGCAAGGCTGAGCAGTGCTCCAGAGCAGAGGTGATGTGGAGCGGTGATTCTGCCCTGACAATATCCACCTCCCCGCGGCGGGGACAGCCCGCTCGGCATCCCCCGGCCCCTCTCACCTCCCTGCTGCCGGCGGGGCTGTGGCACAGCGGTGCGGCGTGGCCGGGCACCGCAGGGACCTGCTGGCTTCTTATGCCTGCGGAGGGACGCGGGGAGGCAGCGGCAGCCGGGGCGGGGTGTTCGAGCCGGGCGCTGTGCCCGCACCGCAGAGCTGCTCGCGGGGACTGGAGCCGTCGCCCACGTGGGAGCCGCTGGAAAGCCGCCCTTGGGAGAGGAAAACACCGCCGGCTCTGCTTGTTTTCTGAAGATGGTAAGGGGACATAGTTGCAATCAGCCAGTAACACATATGTAGGGATGTATATATCCCGTTTCAAAATATATTTTGTAAACTTTTTTTTTTAAACAAGCACTTGGAGATTATTCCTAGACCCAGTTGTTACACATTACAAATAACTCTATTATGGTGCCATTTATTTGTTCATATGACTCTTTCAATGCACAGAATGTTCTGTGAATCAAGCTTGCAATACAAAGATGTGAATGCTTTCTTTAAAGCTGCTGTTCTGGTCTGAAAACAGTGAGTATGCAAAAATAACAATTCCTTGTATGTCTGATCTTTTCACTATGTTTACTGCACACTATTAATATTTAACACACTTTTTCTGCTTTCTACTGTTTTAAGATTGTAGACTCAGGTCAGACAGGGAAAATAAGGTTATTTCAATTCACTCAGCTTCACAAAACATACCACCAACAAAACGCTTTGTCAAACTGAAACCATTGCTGCTTATGCAAAACCATTTATACCATGGGAGTGAAAGCATCAATGAAAATATGTTTGCAGACAGTGTGAGCATAAGCCTTATACTTTTCTGTGTATATTGTTCAAGAAATGTTGAAACATTCAAGAAATATCCACCTAACAAGTGAAACTGCAAATATTTTGAACCAATTCTGAGAAGGGAAGTGTAAGCCAACATGCGAAACTCAGAAAAAGATGAGTTATTGTTTGTATACTTATTCACACTAGGGAAAAAAATCTTTTTAGAAACTTTGAAAAGTTATCTCAAACTTAAATTCTTTATTTACTTTTAAATAGGGTCTTGATACAAAGCTTGTTCACAAGTCCCCTGCCAGCCCCAGCAGCCACCATGAACTGGCATTAAATGCACTTTTTATCTAAACCCTGTTGCTGGATAGACATATTCCCTGTGTTCCCAAATCTACTGATACAACACCAACCATGTTACTTGAAAAACTTTTTCACATACTGGTGTAAAAAGAACCAATCTACACTGATCATTTCCTTACATCAGCTCATGAAAGTTTTTGTAACAGGCTGAAACACTGGTTTGGGGAAAAATAATTTCCCTGGCATTAAGGTTGAGTATGCCAACTCTAAATGTTTACCTGACCACTGAAAATTTTTGCATTTAGGGCATTGCAAACTACAGCAGTTATCTGTGCTCTGGTGGGACTAGCAGGGACAGCAGGGATGCTTTTAGGTAGTGTGGAGGTAGTTTGTCAGCAATTTTGCACTATTTGATTTTTTCCAAGAGTACTTGCATTCCTGTAAGAGCTGGCTATAAATGGGGCTCTCGGTCAGCAGGAAAGAGACAGCATTTTTCTGTTGATAGCAATTTGATCTGGTAGATCTCTAGCTCAGTCCTCAGCCAAGAAACGCATTAAAGCGAACCTTTTCTAGTCAGAGACAAGGTCCTAGCTCATCTCCTAAAACCACTTTCTGATGTCATTCTGGAAAGTGACCTTTCCTTAAAATGGAACAGAAAAAGTAGCATTTGACAGATCAGAACTTGAATAGTCTTGAAATCTCTTTCCTGGTGATTCTTGCTGTCCATTTCATCCCAAATCATTCTGACTTCTGTATTTTACAGGTGATGATCTGGAATGATGTCCTAATAGGATGGGAAGGAGCAGCAGGATCAGATGTGAACACCGGAAACCTTGACCCTCTTCTGCCTCTGCTAATGAGCAGCTCCAAGAAACTCTCCTGATCCTTGTCCAGGCTCATACCCTTTGCAAAGACTGCTCTCCTGGCCTGGATCATCCCTAGCTCAGCCTGTGACAGTCCAGGAGGTCTGGATATGGGTGTGGGACTGTGAGCTGTGCTTTCACAGAATTTACAGAACTTTCAGTGCTGCCCAAAGAGTTCTGTTATTTTAAAATTCATGTTCTGATCTTCAAACAGGAGGGTGCAGCCTTGGGGCTCCTTTCCTCAGGGTCACAGCTTCCTTGCCAGAGCTTTGGGCCGATATGTTTAAAGAAGCAAGGGGATTTTTCAGTGCCCAAGGCTGAGCAAAACACTTCAGCCCTCTGCCTGTCTCCCTCACAATGTGGGCTCCTCATACCAGGAGAAAAGACAGCCTATTTCTTTGTCTCTTGGGGGTGTGTGGCGCCAGGCTCTGCCAGACCATGAGACAAACGCCAGTGGTCATTGAACTGGGACAAAAAAAGTAATGAAAGCAGAGGAATTTGGGTGGGAGGGTGAAGAAACTGCCTCTGCAGGGCTGCACTTGCAGTGCCAGCACACACAGCAGTT
Organism: Peucedramus taeniatus; assembly: GCA_013400575.1. NCBI lineage: Eukaryota > Metazoa > Chordata > Aves > Passeriformes > Fringillidae > Peucedramus > Peucedramus taeniatus. The sequence goes on from WBNO01025233.1 coordinate 344,086, forward strand.
TTGCAGGGAGCAGGTTCCCTGGCACCTGCAAACACAGCAGCCAGAGGTGAGCTAGTTCCTGGCTGAATCCAGCTGAGGTTCAGACACAGAAAAACATGGATGAAAACAATGCCTAAGTAACAGGAATTTGGCAATTATTAAACATTTCTGGTGCAGGTGAGTTGTATAGAGACAGAAAAATAAAACCAAGTTGTTCATCCTCCATCACTCCCCTTAGGCAAATATTACCATAAATTATAATTTATGGATAATTTATCCATATCCATGGATTTTTGGCATCCATGGACAAGTGGATACTTGCATGAACCTCATTTCAGGCAGACTTGTGACTATTTCTTTTTTCTTAAACCAAAAATAAACAGACTATTAAGCCTCAAATAGAATACCCATGTCAGTGAACTTCTAGAGTTCCCTCTGTTCATATAAACTGTGCAAGAGAAGCAGCACAGCTCTCCCTACTGAGGACCAGTGGGATGAGACACAAGTCAAAGATATTATTCCTTTCCATTCTCACTCCAGGAGAAGTCCAGCACCATCCAAAAAAACATTTTGCTCTTACTGAACACTGCCAGGGCTGAACTGGTGAGTGACCTCAGCCTAGTTTATGAAATAAATACAAAATTAATTCTCTAATTCTCAAATAAAATCACTGTATCCTCTCCAAATAATCCCTGACATTATTCTGTCAGGGATTATTTGGAGAGTGAAGACATATTTGTTAGGGGTATTTTAAGTTAAACTTGTAGTGTGCATTACATACTGTAAGTATTAATGATTGTATAAGTATTAATAGACAGGCATTTTTCTGTCCTGTGGTGCTGATGGGTGCCACATTTGTGAATAGCTCTTTTGTCCCTGGGCAGTGCACAGACATGGGAGGGGCTTTTCTGCCAGTTTAGCTTGGTCTGGTGCCACCTCTGTGGTAGGAAGGAAACCAGGTCACTCTGAAGGGCTGAAATTTTATCACTCCATTTAAACAAGTGCATATTAAATGTCCACCCAGCCCTTCCAACAGCATAGCAGCAGCAAGTACAGCATCTCTGGGGTTTACAATCCCTGTGTTCCTCCTTTTGGGAAGCCTTCATGAGCCAAGGGACTTTGAAGGGCTGAAACCCACTTGCTCACTGGCCTGGGAAGGCAGTGATGGGTGTTAGGAGATAGAGACACGTCACTGGGACGGGACAGGAGGAGCCCTGCCATCTCCTCATGGACTGCTGTCCCACGGCAGTACCTGCATGAAGGTGACACCCCCCAGCCGTGCTGGAGGGACTAGGGCAGGGTTCATAGTGAGGATACCTGACTCACCTCTAGAGCACAACACTTTTATGGGTGCCACCCCCGCCGGCCACAGCCCTCCTCACCGGGCAGGGCCCCGGTGTTCAAGGAGCGCCCGACACTCCGGGAAAGCAGAGCTGAGGGCGGTGATCAAGGGTGGTGCCAGCGGCGGGAAGGCCGGGGGGAACGGGAGCGCGGGCACACGCGGGTCAGGGCGCACCGTGCCCATGGCCGGCACTGCACCCAGACACATCTCCCCAGTCCCTCGTGGCCCACATGAGCTGGGCACCCAGGCTGGGCCGGCGTTCTTTTGTTAATTTCATTAAACGATGGAAACCACACGCCGGACTTTGAGGGTGCACGGAGGTGGGGACAGTCGCTCTGGGGGCTGGCGCTGTCACCCAAAGGGACGGGACGGCTGTCGGGGTCTGTGAGGGGGATGGCATTCCTGTGCCCGGGGCAGACATGGGACGGAGGAGTCCCGCCCTGGGAACTAGCGGGGCGACGTCCCACGCCAGGAGGGGATGGGAGGAGATGGGGCGGACCGGGGACAGCGCGGGGGCCGGCCGGGGC
>WBNO01025234.1:0-15527 GCA_013400575.1 Peucedramus taeniatus
ATGGAGGGCACTGATTTTACAATAACCGGGGACATCGTTTCATCGCTGCTGAGAAGACCCAGCGCCGGTGCTGCAGCATCCTTGATGGGAACGTTCCTGCTTGCCTGTGGGCCCCCTTGCTTTAGGCCTTTTTCTTATAATAAATGCTGAAATCACTTCAGTACCAGGAGCATGCTCTTGTTTTTAACATTAAGATTAAAGTATCTCCTCATCTCTCCCATGTAGGATTTAACTTATTTTTTATTGACTTTGATGTCTTCATGTTGTTTTTTTACATGTTTATATTTTGGTTTTTTTTTTTACATGAGAGAAGATTGAAATACTGAAAGAGTTAACATCTCGCCCAAGGCCTACAAATAGTTACTCAGTACTTGCAGCAGGAACTGTAGTTAGGGTTGTGTTAAGATTGGTTATATGGTTAGTTTTTTGTTTTCTTTGTATTTAATTCTAGTTGTAGGGTTATTTTTTATAAGTTGCAGAGTTGTTTTTAGTTTCTGCTGTATGATCTTTTACAGCGGCTGCACTAGGGGGAGGGCACCTGGCAGTAAGATGTTAATAGTTGCAGCACATCCCTGCTTCAGTTAAGGCCCCCGCAGCATCTTTGTTTTTTTTGTTTAGTAGCTATTAGGCCCAGCCCAGACGAGATGAGGCTCAGAGAGGAGCCCGGCCCAGCAGTAGAGCCTGTTTAGCCCAACCCAACTAAGACAGGGGCCAGGCCGGCTTTATTACTTTTTCTTAAGTTAGAAAGAAAAGAAGAAATTCCTACATTTCTTTCATCTTTAACATGTATTTTTCACAGAAGCGTGTCTAACTTTCTAGTAGTTAGAAGCTTCATATTGCTTTTTCAAATGTCTCTTACGTAAAACTATGATACCAATTTTACAGCTAGCGAAGAAATAGTATAGGTTAGGATTCAATGCATCTTACCATCCAATTTCTGATGGGGCATACAGATGGTTCTTTCTCTCAGTTTCCAGAAAAGTAACCATGGAGATCTGTCCAAGCTTCATGGGAGAAGTCCTGCATGTTTCTAGGGAGTGTGTAGGAGGCTTCTGCCTGTGTGAAAATTTGTGTAGCTTTTATAGTGGGAGTGTCTTTTTAGTCAAAAATTCTTAATTTTCTCTCTCTCTACATCTCGCTCTCCAGACAAAATGTTTATTCTTAGCCAGAGACCTCACCTCCTTTGGTGCCAGAGATAACCCGTTGTCATGATCTGGGTTATCTCATCCATATGCACCAGCTAATGGGCAGAGCAGATAAGCTTTCTGTGGGGGTGGGAGATGTCCAGCCACATTCAACTCCTATGACTGAAGGCACTGACTTTACCTCATGGAGTGATAGTGCAGGTATCTCTTGCCTCCATGCTATAAAAGCATCCACTTTCATATATGTGTGCACCATCGAATGTTTTGATACACATTGTTTTCCTAAGCTGTACTATTTCTTAAAAAGATATTGTAAATCTTATTGATATTGATAAGAAGCACCTGCTGTTGTTCCAGCTTATGTAACTGTGATGGGTTGACGCTGGCTAAACACCACTGCACCTATGAAAATCATTCATTCTCCTCTGCTACAGTTATGTAGAAGAGGGGGAAAGAAAACTCATGGGGTGAGATAAGGATTAGGAGAAAGCACTTTAAGGGCAAAACAAGCTCAAAACTTTAGAAGGTATAAAGGTGTTGGGGAAGATGAAACAGGAAAGCCTTATAAATATGATTGTCTGGCAAAAGATTTTGAGAATATAGAAACTATAAGCAAGATTAAAATGAAAGCAAGCTTTGAGATACCAAGCCTTAGTTACTGAACATCTAGAAAACAATGGTATGGCTGGCTCAAGGTAATCCCCGTTTGATTGAACAATACCCTCTGCTTGCAGACAGGTCCAAGGGTCAGAGAAGACCCTAGTAGCTTAGCAGAAGGGGTCCAAAGAGTAGTTTTTAGGGTTTAAAATGTAACACAGTGTGATAATGTAATGATTCTTATAGGCTGTATGTAAATGCTATAGGATTTGTATCTTGTACTAGATTGATTAGTGAGAATTAGAATATTCAGCACAGAAGATTTTTTGTATTGTAATGGGAACTTCACTCACGTGCTTTCTTACTCTCTTGCTCTTACCCTCACTCTCTATCTCTCTTTCAGGCCTGCTCCGAGCTGCGGCTAGCAGCTCCAAGCAGGGCCCCTGCACCTACACCCTTAGCAATAAACCACAAGTTCCAAGACCTGGCTTCAGAGATCTCTCATCTCTGTCCGTCCCGACCGTCCTACCCAGCAGCGCTCCTACAGTCTCCTACATAAAGGAAAAAAAATTATTAACAGAACTAAAAGAGGATAATAAGAACTAAAATAAACTTTCAGAACAACCTTCCCCCCACCCCATCCCTTCTTTCCTTCCCACTGCCAGTGCAGGGAGACAAAATATGGGATTTTTAAGTCAGTTTGCCACTTTTTAAGATCTTTTTTCAGTTCACTTAGGGACAGAAGTCTCTTTAGCTATGCCATGGGGTCTTTCTTATGGGAAACAGTTCTCTGAACTTTTCCAACCTGTTTTTAATTTTCATGGCTAACAGTCCACCCGGAACCTGCTTGCAATGTTAAGTCCCTCCCACGGCTTGCAGTCTTCCCATAACTGCTTTTTGTGGGCCATTTAGTTTATGGGGTGCAGTCCTAAGGATGAACTGTTCTAGTATAAAAGCAAGGGTCTTCTTATTCTGTCTCTGAAAGCAAGGGTTCTTTTTGTCTCTGTTCAAGCTTTTCACCAGATTACAGCTTTTCAGCATCCACATGCTCCAGCACGAGTGCCTTTTTCTCATGGGTTATGGGTGAATGCTGCATCCTCCCATGCACTTCATGAATTATAGGGAAACTGTTGTATTACAGTCCTCACCATGTCTTGCAGAAGAATCTCAGCTTCGATGCTCAGAGCACCTCCTCCTCCCCCTTCCTCTTTTGCTCCAACCTTAGTGTTGCTATATTGTTCTTTTCATGTGTCTTCACTTTTTCCTTTTCTCTGACTCAGGAGAGAATTGGCATTCGTAGTTTTGTTTGTTCTCAAGTTCTATCAATTGAAACAGTTTTTATAGAGTTCTGCAGTGCTGAAAGGTTGATCTGAAAGGTTGATCTTGTCTGGGCTCCACAATCGGGGAATTGCTCGCTGTGCTTCTCTCTCTATTGGTCACAAGGACTCTGCCAGCACTGCGCATGCCATGTCGGCTGCTCCGGGCCTTTTCTTCACGCCGGACGCCAAAAAGAAAAGCTCCTGCTCCGCTTTTGTCTTTCTGTCTGCAGCATGGCTGGTTAAAAGCAGCTAAGTAAATAAAGTCCATTGCAAGCCATGCCGAGACAACCATAGCCGCGTGGCGCCCACCAGCCACATGGTTCCTTGCAGCACCAGGGTGACCCCCAGCAGCATGGTCCATGGGCCCCCTCTTGGAAGGGGCCCCAGCCCTGCTGGGAAGGGGCCCTGGCCAACCCCCCTTCCTCTGTAGAGAGCAGGGAGCAAGAGAGCTTCCCAAGGTTTTTTCATTCTTAAATATGTCATCATAGAGGCATTACCATCTTTTCTAATTGGCTTAGCAGCGTGCCAATTCTCAGAGCTAACCAGCAACTGGCTTTGCTAAGCACAGAGGAAGCTGCTAGCAGCTCCTCACAGAGAATCATTCCTGCGGCTGACTTTTTCCCTCTTCACCAAAAACCAATTATTGCAAAACCAGCATAGTAACACATATACATGTATTTAAAAAAATGATTAGTGATAAACCAAGAGATTATAAGACATGACAATAAATTCAGTGTTCATGGTAGTTGAGGACAATCCAATAAGTCATTTTTACTTGTGTTGTTATCAGTTCGTGTAAGATAACTTGTTCCCCACACCTTGAGTCTTAAGATTATAGGAGGATGAGATGCAAATCAGGAACAAAGGATTTGTGGAGGTAGTTTCTTGGCTGTAGTGATTGAAGGAGTTAAATGGATGGTCAGTGACTCTTTTCACTTCCATTCATGCTTCTCAGTCCAGTGTTCTTCTTCAGTGAAGTTCGGTTATTTCGCATAGTCTTGCTTAATGTATTAAGTGTTAGACAATTCTATAATAACTTACAGCAATATATATGTACTATTTAATAGTCTGACTGTCTCAGGGGACTCAAAGATGTAATGAAACTCAGTTGTTTTTGCCTACTTAGGATATTATTCCAGTTGGGAATTTTATGCCTTACCTTGAAGAGGTAAGAAGAGGTAAACAAAACTGATTCCATAATCATATGAAAATTCAAGTCATATTCAGGGTGAAAGCCCTTTTACCCACTGTAACAATCAGCATGAAGGTACAAATATTCTAAAGCAATACTTGTAAAAAACTTCAAAGCATATACAAATATTAGTCAAAACAATTAAAATTGTCAAACTATTTGGTACTTCAATAGTACTAAATAAGATTTTCAATGCTGGGAAAATAAGCTTAGGTAGAATAGTTGTCCATTCTTCTGAGATGTTTTAGGAAAATGGTTATTGTCAGATTTACACATTTGTTAAATCAAATTTTGTAAATTTGGGATAGAATCCACGTATCAAACATAAATGTTAGGAAATAGTAATTGTACCAATCAGTTTTCACAAGGTCACAATTTAATTTGGAATTAATGAGATTATCCCACTGAATATATTTTTCTTGAATCTTTTGCATTTCATGAAAGATTCTAGTGTTCTTTTAAATTTTTTTCAGATCAGTCTGTATTTTTAGTCTGATCTACATATACACAGCAATTGCTGTTGGTAGCTGTGGAAGCCAAAGCAAATCCAAAGTTATTTGATTTTGTTAAATTACCTTTGAAAGGTTGGCAAATTTTTGTTTCAAGGCACTGATTGTGCCATCAGGTTTTGTAGATTTATGGAGATTTGGGTTATCTCTAGTCCAGGAGGGTTATCACCTTAGCTGGAGTAAGACTTTGAGAGAATATGGAGTTCTCACCATTTGAATACTGTCATGAAATGTATAGAGGACTGAGAACAAACTAGCAATTGTTGCAATTTATCAGCATCAGAGCTTGCATTAGCCTTACGTGTGAATTTCCCTTCAAAGGGTCAGGTAACATTTGTTGTATGTGTGTTTAGAACAAAAAAACCACATTGCTGTTTTTTGTTGGCATTACTGATTAGCCGTGCTGCATTATTGTAAACATTGACCTGTAAGCATAAAAACGTAAACAGTACCATAATTAACATGTTGGTTACAGCAGATTCATTAGTTACTGTGCAGTCTAGTATGGCTTTTCTGTGTCCAGAGCTGGCTTTTTTCACATACAGGAGTCCAGGAATTTCAGTAGTTTTTGCAGCTGTGTAGGTAGTGAACAGTCCTTCACACTGCTGCTTGAATGGCTTCTTGTCTCGCATCCAGACATACACCTAGCTTTTGTCTAGTGAGGGTATACTTGAAAATTCAAGTTTATTAGAGAAATCAAAGCAACAGAACTTGAGCAATTATAGATATGTTTCTCACAAAGAGTTATGGTGGTGGTTCCATCTCTGGCCTCTAGTTGCAAACACTGTCACTGCTGTCAGACAGGGCAGTGTAGGAGAGGTTTGTGAGGTTTCATTGAGAAACTTGTTTTGCTCAGAGAAAAAACAGGCTTGTACTGAAACAAGAACAACTTAGAATGTGGGGGGATACCCATCAGGAGTTGATCCTGTGTTGATGGTCATTAGAATCAATAGCCACCCAGGCCATTGGCCCATATCAGTTATTTATCTGGTACAGCACAGAAGGTAATCTTTTATCCTATCCAGGTTCAGGTGGCTTAAGGTAGCATTTTTGTGAGTGACTGGGGCACGGACTCAGACCGGCAGGGAATCTGAATTGTTTATTCAAAGAAATGAGCTGGTTTTATACACTTTTTCAAGGCACAGTATTTCCTTACATGGTAATTCTCACTAAGCGACCTATCACACATTGCCAGGTCAGCAACACGCTTTCTTGATGTCCTTATATGGGGTGATCACGGGCTGCTCACCCATCTGTCAGCTTCTGGCAGGCTCTATTGGGGTCTGCCCCATGACACCTCCTCCCTCCAAGTCCAGGCAGAGACAAGCCTCTCTGTGATGCCATGTGCTTCTGCAGCCCGTCCCACAGCCCACAGCTCAACTCCATCCCATCTCTTCCAACAAATCCCTCTTTTTTGTTTTATATAAACACAAATCATGAAACAAAGCATTTCAAACATTAGGACATATTTGGCCCACTGCCCAAACCAAACAAGCTCCATTCCTCACAAAAGCAGTATCTTTCCTATGAACAGGGGGATAGATGAAAACACTGAATAACTGGTCACAGCACACATCTCTTTCCCATGAATGGAGACAGTGATTAAACAGACAGAACCTTGGGAAATAAATTAAAATTACAAGGGAATATTTCTGCCTACAGACAGGAAATGTAAATATGCAATATAGAAAAGAGTTACTGGTTCTGTGTAATTTCAGCTTGAAAGGATAGCTTGCAAGTCAGAATTATTACAGGAGCATCCATAACAAAAAGCAGTCAGAGCAATGCAGGGGATTACAAGGTGGCATGGTAATAAAGCAATCTTTGAGATAGGGTCCAGGATTGTGGCAACATTCTAAGATCATGCAGCAATCAGCATCTGAATAACACAGGAAAGTTCCACTGACCAGCTGCAGGAATGACATGCCTAGCCCGCAGCCAGCCTCCCATAAGCCAGTGCAAATGCTGCAGCCTCTCCCAAGGAAAGGGCCACCCGTCCACCCATGGTTCTTTCTCCAGCACAGTATCAGCTCACGATGGCCCACAGGAGACAGGAGCCCTGGCTGTAGCAGGAGCCCCGCTGCTCCTGCCCTGTCCCCGGCATGGCACTCTCTGCCATCCCCTGGCTGTGCCATGTGTTCACCACCCTGTATGCTTGCTGCTGCCGCTACGACACAGTGGCCCCGTGACTCCACACGCTCCCCTCTGGCTGCCTCTGGTGCTACATTCTCACAGAGGGCAGGCGAGGAGGGAATATGATGCCGGGAAGGCCCCCCTGGCTCCAGCCACTCGCTGCAACATGACTCCAGCTGATCCCACATGCTGAGGGGTGGCACAAGCTCTTCTATGATACCATCAAGGCCCCCTACAGGATCAAACGGGTGGGGGGACCAGGGGCCATCTTCTAGTTCTCCTCTCACAGCCCTGGCAGACTTACAGTCAGAATCTTGTTTTGTTTGATGGCGGAGCAGAAGGGGTTGGCACAGCTGCCGAAGTGGCACAAGCGTCTTCAAGTGCCACATGTGCCTTGAGCGCCTCGCACACTCCTCCACGGATACAAAAACTTTGTCAGTGCTGTGTCGTCTTGCGTAACTCGGTCCCACAAAGCATCCCCTAAAGCGTCCCATGTCCGAGGGTCAAAAATATTGGTACTATCTAAAGTTGAATCACAGTCTTTTGCCCACATCAAGAGTCTGTTCAAATCTTTAGATTCAACTTACCTGACGTGTTTTCTCAAAATCTGTTCCAACTCAATGTGACATTCTTTTTTCCTGGGATACATCATCCCCCATAGTACCCGACTGCTACCCTTTGTCCTGCGGAAAGGTTGATTGGTGCCACGAGCTTCGTTTCAGCTCTCAGGGTTCGTTTCAGCTCCCGGGATTAGTTTCAGCCCCCCCAGGCTTCATTTCAGCCCCTCTGTAAAGTTCAGCCGAGCATCGCTACCAGTGCAGCCACTAGTTGCCTATCAAGTCCCTGATGCAGGGCACCATTTGTAATGACTGAGGCATGCACTCAGACTGGCAGGAAATATGAATAGTTTATTCAAAGAAACGAGCTGGTTTTGATGCCTTTTGTGTTTTGCTTTTTTTTTAATACGTTCTCTGTATTCTTCACACGTATTTGTAACTCTGTCACCTATTGTATTAGTAGTGTGAGAAATGTCTGCTCACTTTAAAATTTTAAAGGTTTATTAAACCTCAACAACACAACAAAGGGACTGAATAAGGAGAAAGGGACAGTGCTGGGTGCTTAGCTGCAGTCAGAGGCACACCACAAAATGGTGGCTCTGCCTTTTATACCCCTGATGTTGCATCAGTCAAATACATATTCATAAGCAGTCATACATATTCAAATATTTTCCTTATATATCCCTGGCCCCACCCAAAGTCTGCCACTTGACTCCTCCTTGCTGTCCATTGGTGGAGACCTTCTTCCAATCTGATTGGAGGTGAGGTGTTGTCAGGCCAAGCCTCCCCAGCAACAAGCTTTCCCCATTCCCAACAGCCCCATGCAAGGGGCACATGTACATGCTCTCCCTCCACATGTCCCTGACAACCCTGACAACCAGGGTTGTCCAATGGCAGCAACACTGAGGGAGGAAAAAGGGAATTATAGGGAGAATAAAGGACATCCAAAAAACAACCTACAATAACAGTTACATATCAAAAGAACTTCAAATCTTAACTTCCCTTAAACACACACAATATTCATCCCTTAATTGGGAGAGTCAATCATCATTCTACCCATCGATAACAATCCCCCCTTTTCCTTTTTATAAGTCATTTGGCTCGAGCAATAATTCTGACTCCTTTGGGGATCCACTCATGCTTTTAGTCAAATGAAACAGGGAATCATACAAGGAAGAAATAATAATCCTGTCGCTGCACGCATACCGTAAAAAGGTGCCCCCGACTGAAGGGAAGAGCGATGCATCTGACTCCATGTTATCAGAAGGCTAATTTATTACTTTATTATACTATATTAAAGAATACTACACTAAACTATACTAAAGAATACAGAAAATATACTTACTGAATGCTAAAAAGATAATAATGATAACTCGTGACTCTTTCCAGAGTTCCGACACAGTTTGGCCCTAATTGGCCAATGAGTCAAAACAAATCACACCGGAGCCCAATCAAGGACTCACTTTCAGGTAAACAATTTCTGAACACATTCCACATAAGCACAAACACAGGAGAAGTAAATGAGATAAGAATTGTTTTTCTTTTCTCTGAGGCGTCTCACTGCCTTTCAGCTTCCCAGGAGAAAAATTCCTGGCGAAGGAATCATGTTCAGAGAATGTGAATGCCACACACACATGAGGAGGAAGCTTAGCTTTTTTTCACGACTCCATCCCTAGTAAGTTGTCTCACCAGCTGGCTTTTACTATTGATTCTCACTTTTGGATTGGGATGTGGGCTATTTTAGCAAGAATTTGTTGGGATTTAAGGAGGGAAAAGACAACTAAGGAGTAATAGACAGAAAGGGAATGATAGAGGTCCAGTATGGCTTTTACCCCCACCTACCATGCCTATGGGGTTGCCACCTGCAGCAGGTTTATATAATCTTCTTGGCGGCGAGCACAAGGGCCAACCCGGTCTTGCCCTCTAGTTCCTGTTGCACTCCATTTGTCAATTTCCAAATGAAGCACCCTAGCACTTCCCACTGTTTCCCATGTACTTCCCTTCAATAGACATCTGCAATCCCCATCCACTCGACAGGAGATTACATCAATGACTAATACAATCCAAATCTCCCACTCAAAGTGTCATCTAAGCAGTCCTTAAGATGGCTGGTAGAAGCTTGGGGCCTTTCTGGTTACCTTTCAGTCTGCTTAAAAGTCAATTTCATCTCACCCAGTCTGAATGTTATGGTCTATTCCTTTGGTTTTTCTACTGGGCCCTTAATTTTGTGGGTATGAGTCTATCCTGGCTCTGCAGTTGGCACCACCGATTCTGTGGTGAGTAGCACCTGAAAGAGACTTTCCTATTGAGGGGTTAGAAGCTGGTCTTTCCATGACTTGATCATTACCCAATCTCCAGGGTTAACATTATGAATTCTGAAATCCAGGGTAGTAGTTTGAGGGATCATCCCTTTATGCCTTAACTCTCTGGTGTTTAAGCTGTGAGTGTGAAAAACAGTTACAGTAATTGCAGATACCCCTGTTTATAGGGATTTAATGGAAACCTTCAGCATAAAATTCACCAAGCAGCATCTTGCTGTTGGAGAAGCTGCATTTTAAACACCATTAAACTTGATGGAAATGACAGCACACAACTTCATATAAACTTTTTGGCAAACTTAAACGCTGAGGCAAATTCCTCTCCAGGGTGGGTGGGACATTGTGGCACAGTTTTCTTCACCTTTTGTCTTTCCACATACCACCCAATTAGTTAATCATTTCCACAATTGGTTAAAACATGTCACCATAAGTTCTACTCACTTCCCCAACTCTCTTCCTCACATACCCTAAGATAGGTCCTGTATTCATGCAGGCAACACAAGGCCACACAGAACCCTGTAACATTTAGCCTGAAATGTTTTTGGGGACAATTTATTGGTTGTGTCCCTTTGGTAAGGTTCAGAGGAGGGACAATGGGATGATCCTTTTCCTTTGATGGTCTCAGAAGTAACTGTGTGTCCTTCTTCACCTTACCCTTTGCTGAGTTTTGCTTACCATTATTTGCCTTTAATGAAGAAAAAGGCAACTTAAAAATTCTCTTCCTAGTGCAAATAACACATAGAGAATCTGTGCTGGAAAGAGAATATTTGCAGTGGACAGTGAGTTCATTCTCTGTACAAACAGGAAAGGCCAGGCCAGTCCTGACATGAGATGAGTCACATCTACTGCCTGCTACTCCCCCAGGCAATATTTAACTCTTCAGCCTAACAGACCCATGTTTCAGTATTCCCAGTGGGGTCAGCAGACCCACCCTGAAACAAAGTTCTTTGTTCCCTTCATCAAGATTTCATCCCAGACTGAAAGAGGGAAAGGTAATTTATTTATTTGAAATCACTGTATCAAATCCTAGAGCTCTTCTGTGTTTTTAAGGGTTAATGAGGGTTAAGGGAATGGTAATATCTGCTATGCATGGAGAAATGGCCAAGCTTTTTGACACACAAGCTCTTCTCTTAACCTGAAAGAGAAGCAGCACTTGTTACTGTTAAATTTGGGTGGAGAACAACTGTTCTGTGTTACACTTTATTACGTTAGGGGTCATTGGTTGGAGACAGAAACAACACAAACTCACCGAGGATGCTCAACAAACAGCACTGAGTTTATTATGGCTGCCTCATTTATAGGGAGTTTGAATTTCCCAGGTTCAGATAGCCGATTTGTTGGGATCCTTGCACCACCCAGATCTCTGACCAGTTATGTGTCTGCATTCAGGATTGCATGGGGTTTGCTGAGGTCCCTGCTTGGGTTTGAATCTAACCTATCCCCACCTTATCCAGGGACTTGTTTTTACTTCTAGGATGGTTGAGTTGGGAGGGGCAGCTTCAGACCAGCTGCACTGTGACAATACTTGATATGGTAAGCAGTTAAATCATCTGAGGGAAAACGTCACTGGTNGAAAACGTCACTGGTGTCTGTACAGCAAAAATTAGTATTCACAAAGAAAAAGGTGGTAATTTTCTATGGGGAAAAGCAGAGTCAGGTGATTCATCACCTTTAGGACAGGTAGGAGGTGGAAAAAGGAAGGAGGAAAACAAAGCACACCCTAAGCCAGTGTTTTTCCGTAATCTAGGATTATTAGTGTTCAGTGCAGTTTTGAATTCCAATTCACACATTTGGTTTTTTTTGAACGATTTAGTGTGGGGTTGTTTGGAAGGAGTGGGATGCAGAGTAGCTTTCCCTTGAGATTCAGGACTGAGAGGCTGGAGCTAGAAGGGTTATCCTCTCTCCCTGATCTGTCCCTTACAGGGGTTGTTCCTTACATGCTGGTTTCCTGCTCTAATGGCAGTTACCATTACCCTGGCCTTTGCCTTCACTTTCTCTTCATCCCTCCTGACGTACACCTTCTGTGCCTCCTTTAAGAGATCCTCCAATCCCCTTTCTTGCTAACCATCCAACTTCTCTAATTTTCTCCGTATATTTGGCCACGCATGGGTGACGAAATTTATCTTTAGCAAGTTTTGTCTGGCTAATGTATCAGGGTTGATACTTGAATAGCCTTTACATGGATGTTTAAAGCCCGACATATCCACTTTTCATCCAACCCATATTACGGCCAGTATACATGATCGGACTTAATTTCTCTGTCTATTCTATCATACAATACTGTATTGTCTTAACCTCGTCCTTATCTTTAGTGTTGGAATCATGTTTCCACTGGGCTAGTTTTCTTCCCATGGGGCTCTCTGAGGGTATGTCTGTTGGTACTTTTCTGCTTCCTTTTTCCCTTGGGCTTTCTTTACTTGTTCCTAGTCCCATCCTCCCTGGGCAGCCAATCACAAGTTGACAGCGACTGACGAAAGAGACGTGGACTCCATGGTTTGCACACATGAAGCTCTTTATTGATTCACAAAGGGAAGCTCATATACCTTTTCAACAGTTACTAAAAATAGCACAACTATAGCATTTATGTAACTAGGTAACATTGCTTAATTCAGAGCCTCGCACTAACTAGCGCAAGTATGTGTTATCTCATATAAGTTCTGCTTAGCTAGCACATCGTGCCAAGCACACTGCTAACTTCTGCATTCCTTCTTCAAGGTTCTGCTTTCTGTTGCCAAGGCTTGTGACCTACTAATGCTAACATATCCACTTCTGTCATGAGCTGGACAGTGCTCCCAGCTCGGCTTTCTATCTGTATTGTACATCTCCCCCTTTCTTTTCCACTATTAAAATTTTCTTTGTGGATTCATCAATCAGTCTCTGAACACACTGCAAAACACATGGCAAGCAGATCATCATAAGCAATAATATGGCTAAAATATAAATTCCTGTTTTAGCTAAATGTTTAAGCCAGCCAGTAAGCCCCCAGTCCCCAAGTATATGTCCAAGCCAGTCACTATCATCTACTACTCTTAATTTGGTTACACTATCTCGAAGGGCCTGTATGTTAGCATGAATAGACAGAGTTGTCAGAAATGTTCATGCAGAATAAACCTTCAAAATCCTCGCAACCGTGTCCATGCGCCAAAAGCAAAAAGTCTATTGCAGCTCTATTTTGCAGCGTAGCATGCCTCACGCTATCAACGTCTGTTAATAGGCCTGTTAAAGCAAAGCTAGTAGCACTAGGTTTTTTTGCAAACCAACAGCCAAGGTTATTTAAAGTTCTTAATGCATGTGCCATGCCTATAGATGGAATGATTGAGGCAAACACTTGAGCTCCAAGGTTCCAGGACTCAACATTATCATCACAATCTGCGCTATACGTGTGCATGCTACACTTTGCTCACACCAACCTGTGTAAAGATGGTAAGTTTTCCTGGAAAGAGTGAAACATAGTTAGCCACCCAAAAGTGCAAGGGCCTCTTACAGCCCTTCCTGGTATTCCTTTCCAGGCTCTATTTCCACATATCAAGAATATATTGTCTATTAACCCAATAGAAGCCACTCCAGGTAAAACTGGCTGAGGCAGGGTATGATTACACCAGGCAGAAGCATTGGCATAAATTCTTGTGCCTGAAACATCAAGACCAAATCTTTTATCAGCAAAAGGTCTGCTAGTATGATTTAGAAAGAAACACGCAAAAGACTGCGTGGATCCAAAAATGTCCAATTCTTGAGGTGGTAGGGAAAGAGTAAAAAAGTCAGAAACTTTTTTTACCCTGAATCCTCTGACATTAGCAAAATACCACCCAGCTGGTCTATTAGCCTTTTTGATATACTTGTCATTGCCCCACCACATCGTCTCAATTTGACCTGGGGCGGCACAATGCCTATGCATTGTCTTGTTGTATAAGGCATCCCATTCACCTTTTCCCAAAGGCATGGCTATTAGACAAGTCTGGAAAGGATCACCAGGGGAAGTCATAGAAAAGCACAGAGTAGATTAATTCAAAGCTTGAGCTAGCATAAGCCATACCTTACGTTCTGGAAGGGGTGGCATTGTGACCACCTCTCCTTCATCGAGGAGTCCTACCAGAAGGACCAGCATGAGAAAGCAGGTCTGGCTCCCAAAAATACAGACGTGGAAGCCAGCCATGCTCCTTCCCACAAACCAGTTTTAAAAATGACACAATCACCAAAAGAATAGCGCAAAGGATCACACTGTGGGCAATCCCGAGGTCTGTATTCTGATTTACAATACCACTTCTTCTGGCACTTATGACACAAAGTCCACGCTTGGTGGGAATAGTCTCTGCAAATAAAACAAGGAATAGGGTTATTTTCATATGTAAGTCCAAGTCTCCTTTCACTCCGTCTCTCAATTAGAGCTTCTACTATCTCTGGGATGAGCTGACCGTGCAGCTTGCAAAGTGGTGAGAGGTCGATGAGTCCCCTCAGGTCAGGAAGAAGCTGGTTCGGGTAGTTGCAAGCTCTCAGTGGATATGGACTCAGCAGTCTGAAAAGGTGAAGCCGGGGGGGAAGTGCCAGGGTGATCAGGATCCTCAGGAGAGATATGCAGGGATTCTCTGAAGGGTCTCATGTTCTTGGCTGGGATCTACTTCAGGCCGTTTTCTGTAGAAATACAGGCAAAACCTCTTCCCCATAGTGACAAGGGGATAAGGTCCCATGATTTTACCTGTTTCTGGGTCCTTAGCAAGGACTGGGACTTTCTGTTTGACTTTTAACTGAGAGTTATTGCCAAAATGTCTTGCAATTGGAGGGTTAGAGTCCATGAGGGAACAACTGAAAAAGTTAAAAACATACAATGTTTTCTGTAATCACTCTGCCAGGGTGGCATTCCCCATTCCTCCTTTCTGTTGCAACAAAAGTCGCTTCAGTGAAGCATGGGCCCTTTCAATTATGGCTTGGCCTGTTGGGGAATCAGGAATCCCCGTTTTGTGTGTTACCCCCAGAGGGCAAAAAAGTTTGCCACCCTCTGGGAAATATATGCTGGGCCATTATCAGTTTTGATTTGTGAGGGGATTCCCAGAACTGCAAAGGCACTCACAAAGTGACGGCAAACGTCTTTCTCTGATTCTCTTGTATGACAGGATGCAAACAAAGCACCCAAGAAGATGTCAATAGAAGAATGAATGTACTTAAGTCTGCCAAATTTGGGAAAATGAGTAACATTTGTTTGCCAAATTTGAAGGCTTTCGAGTCCTCTGCGGTTAACACCTCCTGCAACGGAGGGGAAGGAGTGTCTTTGGCAGTCTGGGCACACAGCCACGATACTAGCAACTTGATATGTGGTCAAGTCAAAGGCATGGGCGAGTGCAGCATTCTGGTGAAAAAATGAGTGACTGAGTTTTGCCCGGGAAAAGTGGTCCGGCAGTTGAACAGGTAAGGCAAGTAAATCTGCTTGCCAGTTCCCCTCTGCAATGAAACCGGGTAAAGTTGTGTGAGACCTAACATGCATAACAAAGTAGGGGTGCTGTCTAGTAGCTGAAAGGAAAACAAGCTGTTGTAACTACTGAAACAATTCCTTGTTGGGCACATCCTTTAGCACAGCAGCTTCAGCTCTGTCCAGACGTCCTGCAATGTAAGCAGAATCTGCTATTAAGTTAAAAGGGGTGACAAATTGCTGAAAGGCTCGGACAACAGCTGCCAGTTCAGCAATTTGGGGGGAACCTGAAACAGTAGTGACATCCGAATCCCATCCGCTGAGATCAGTGTTCCACCAAAGCAGTACCGACTTGT
>WBNO01025236.1:0-32078 GCA_013400575.1 Peucedramus taeniatus
TTATATTATATTATATTATATTAATGTGCACTATGCATTCATTTCACTATATTAATTCCTGTATATCTATGTTTTAGTCACACATACACACATGCAAATCAACAGTGAACATGTAAATGCTTCCATTATGGCTTTTTTTTTCTATACTCTACTCTGTAAAGAGTTCAAAAGTAGAACACTACTACATGCATTTTTCTCAAAATGTTTATTTCTAAATACCCTTCTGAAATGTTTTGAAGTGTATAGAACCTGAAACTATCTATCTATCTATCTATCCATGCAAGATAAGTGGGAATATTCTATTGCTGCTTTGTTCTTTGAATATAATGTTCTTATTTACTTCCATATATTTCCTTCTCTCTTAATCATGAATTTCTGTTGTCAGTTGAAGTCAGATGAAGTGCCACAAGAACAGCTGACACAAAGATTGAATATGGAATAGATTTCCAAATTATACTGTTTCAAGATTCAGAATATGATATTGCATAATAGCAGCCCATGAGTGGTCATTCTTAAGACAATTCAGCCTTTTTAATTAGCAGACCCTCCACTGCTAATTAAACCACATTTCAGGTTAATGAAGTGATGAGAAGTTTCTCCAGTTTACTATTGACACTGTGATCACTTTTAAGAAATTTGGAAATACAAGTTCACTTTTTAAATTTTGGCATGGAGATATAGCATAGCTAGTGATGTCTCTAAGACTACTAGGATAATATAGCAATTATTAAAATTTCTTAAGGCTTCAGAATAGTCCAGCTGTGTTCTGTATTTTTATTTTTGCTCTCTCCTCAAAGCATAAAAAAAAACATCATTTGAGTTTTTCTGCTACAGAGTAGTCATTTGCTAGAACAGATAATGGCTCATATCATTTTTAGCTAATTTTTTTTCCAGTGAAAGTGCTACAGCAGAAGCACTATGGCAAAAATTTACTAGGTTTTTCTAGGAGAAGGTTTTTCTCTCCTCCTAGAACAGGAAAAGAATTTTTCCTATGCATGAAATTTTGGAAGGGCTAACTTACAAAATTTACTAATAATGACATATACAAGTTCTCTTTTCCAGTCATCAGGCTAAAGAACAGAACTGTGCAGCACAGTGAGGCATACACACTGAGAATAAGCTCTCTTTTGGCTGTTTTTCAAACTGACAATTGCCTAAAAACTGGAAACATGTTCCACATTTGACTCATTCATCACACAAGAATGAATTCTTGTAAAATTGTACCTAATAGACAAGAATACCACAGCTCACTGTCAAAATCCTGCTACGAATGCGTAAAAGGCTTTTTGAGCAATCTCAAACACTCGTTCATAATAATTCCTTACAGAATTCACTCTGGTTTTAGACATTTCTGTAGGAGGCCATATTGAGAAAAAACAATATTTTTATAATTTTTGTCACAACTGCCACAACAAAGCACTTGTTTCTGCAATTAATTTTCTACATTAGATTACATGAAGATGAACACTTCCTAGGTCTTTAAGCATTTTCTGGGATGCTTGGGATACAACTGATCTCATGCAGAGGCAAACTCTAATTGATTATTTCTTGCATGCAGGATACACATAATTTTCTAAATTCTGAACACCTTTTATCAACAAAAAGGAGTCAAAAGCTCCGTAAGTATATAATTTCTTGGTATATTAGAATATAGTCGGCAGGCCCACCACTCCTTTTTTCAAAAAGGCAATTATAGTAATCCAAAGTCCAGCATTACATCTTAGTTATTTGAATGGAACACCCATATTACCATTAAGATTTTGAGAATTCATAGTTCCCTTCTCTCTTTTTTCTTTTGTTTTTTTGTGTGTTTGTACAGAGAACAGTTTATCCATGGCATTCAGACTTTTATTCAATATAGATTTTGTCTGTGCTAGTTTCTGCTTTTGCAGACAATGACAGAATAAGAAAGCACATGTTGCAGTGCACAAATGATGAGCTTGAATTTTGCCACAAGCTGATAAGAAGTTATGAAATATAAATTAGCAAATTCAGATGATCACAGCCAAACAACTCTACTTCTAAGGTTGAGCATGTACAAGTTTCTCATACAAACAAATCCTCACTTTGTGAAAAAAGCAAGTATTCTAAGGTGCTTACTGTCAAGATAGGTCAATCAAGGCACAATTAGCTCTAATTAGCAATCCCACAGGCTATTAAAATTGTTTACCTTCTGTTGAGATAAGCACAAAAAGGTACATAATTTTTCCCACTTGTGAAAACATCAAAGAAAAGTATTTCCGATCTGAACCATGAAACCAATTATAAATGAGGACAAGCACAGCAGTGACATCAACAGAATTTAGGAAACCATTTGTATTGCTAATTGCAGCATTTGAGCTAGCTGAGGGAGTATATAATGTTCTTCCTATGAGGCTCAAAATAAAGAGTCCCAAATAATTGGGACTTTTAAACAAAAATTCTCACAAGGACAGAGGAATCGAATGACAACTCTCAGGCTTTCTTACAAGTTCAATAGCTATTTCAATTCTTATCTCAGTGTCTGAGTAAAGAGGTAGAATGGTAATAATTTTTTGCTCCAATTCAAGTACATAAATTAATAGCCTTATTTTCAGAAAGAACAGATCAATGCCTAGATCTTGTTAATTTCATAAAAAAGCTATCATATAATAGAAAATTCAAACAGGAAATGAAAGGGCTGGAGAAATCCATAGTTTTCTCATCTCAGTTTTTTGAAATTATATTGTCTATAGAGAGGAAAGCAATCATCATGAAAAGCAATGTACGTGGATTTTACAAGTTAAAAGCTTACATGCCACTTTGCATTAGAATTGAATTTAGGAAGAAAAAAAACTTTTAGCCTCTTTACTAAATGAGGAAGAAAGTGTTGCACTAAATCCTGCTGTAGGTGAACATAATATCCTGTTCTGATAGACCTTTTTCGGCTAAGGACCAACAAGAATGTAGTTTGGAACAAGGTTTTTGCTCAAAAATGAGGCAGCAGGCCACTTTTTTTTTTTTTTTTTTTTTGGTTGTTGTTTTGTTTTGTTTCGTTTTGTTTTTGTTTATCTGATCTGCTAAATGTGCTTAGGTGCTACTGGCAAGAAAATTATTTAAGAAATGATTCTAAACATATCCATGAAACCACTTAAACTATACTTAAACAGTAACCCACACAAATAGCACTCCTCTGGATGCATTTAATATACTTGAATATCTCCAGAGCAGGACAAGACAGCTGGTGAAAGAGTAGGAAGACATGTCCAGTGTGGAGCATCTGCAAACTCTGGCTTTGTCTGGTTTGGAGAAAAGGACACTGGGTGGTGGAAGTGGAATTGCAGATGTTGATCTCTTCTCCCTGGAATCTAGTGATAAGAAATCTAGGAATGACTCAAAGCTGCACCAGGGGAGGTTCAGACTGAATATTAAAAGCATTTCTTTATGAAGAAGGTGGTCAAACTCTGCAACAGGCTGCCTAAAGGGGTGGTGGATGCCCCAAACCTGTCACTGTTTGAGAGGCATTTGGACAATGCCTTTAATAATATGCTCTAAATTTTGATTACCTCTGAAGTGTTCAGTAGCTGGACCTATTGTAGGTTCCTTTCAACTGAAATATTCTATTCTATTCTATTCTATTCTATTCTATTCTATTCTATTCTATTCCATTCCATTCCATTCCATTCCGTTCTATTGCAATCCATTCAATTTTAATGCTTTTTCAGGTAAGTGTAGAATCATCTGCTCCATATTTGTGATAATAAATTAGATTATAGATCTGAAAGTTTATTATTGTTTCTAATTATTTTAATTCAAATAAACTCAATGAAAACTGTTANAAAACTATGAACTGCATCTCTACTTGTCATAGTAAATTATTTATTTGAATTTTTAAATTTTTATTATTATTATTTGAGAAATAAATGCACCTAAAATATTCACCAATATTTAGACTATCCCACTATGCATGTAGAAAACATTATTGAAGCCACTAAATTTTATCCTCTGTATTACAATATCTTGGCTGGTTGGCATTTGCTAACAGAATTGTAAGGCTTCGTGTAGCATGAAGTATGGCCCATTATTTCTTTTTAATTAAAATAATACAATCCAAAGGATTCTAATCCCTTATACCCCTGACATAAATGAGATTACCTATACATTTGCCACCTACTGGGTTAACCTGCCTCTCTAAATGTATGCCCACCAGAAAAGAGCAATCATATTAATGTATTTCATTCAGCCTCTCTAAAGTTGCACAGGAAAAGATGGGACTTAAAATGAGACCATGATATTTACAGATACGAGCTATAGTAGACCAAGGAGGTGGTAAAAACAACAACAAAAGAGAAATCCTGAATCCAGTATTTCTAAATCAAGTAGCCTGACAGCTGATTACATGGAGGAAGCTGTAGGTCAGGAATTCCTGGTTATCACAGCTCAGGAAATATGGTACAAGGAACAAAAACAGCCTAGACAGAACAGTTTAGGCTTTTGAAGATGAATTCCTAATCCATTAATTCCGCACAGAAGCTCATGGGAAGTTATTGAAACTCAAAGGCATCCACTGTTGGCATAAAAGTGCAAATCCTGCTGTTTAGACTGCTGACTGAAGTGGAATGCAATGCTGTTATTTCCATCTATATGTAGGTTTGTGTTGGAGAAAATTAACAAGCTCAGAGTAGATCTGACCCCAAATAATTTTGTTTTCAATTATCATCAAAACACTATGTTTAGCTTACTTTCCTCTGAAGTCAGATTTTTGAGGTATAAACAGTAAGAACATTAAATAAATTTCTCCTTCTCTCAAGAAAAAAATAGTAGTTCTGGAAGTAATTTACTCTGTGTTTTATTTAATACGTGATCTGGAAGTATTTCTGTAAAATGCTGTGTTTCATATAACCAGACTGAATTGCAGAATCTCTTCCTGCCTTGTATCAAAGCCCTATATTTAAAGATGCTGTAAAAAGCACTTGCTGACCATGGGCAACATTTCTGTAATACAAGTAGGAAAGTTATCATTATTCTCCTTCTGTGATTCTGACAGAAATAAAGAAAACATGACTATCTAAATCTATGGCTATTGTCATGGTTAAATGATGTTCAAGCTTCACAAGTATTGAATCCTTCCTTAATTTTGAGTTATGCAAGTCAAAATTGGTCTAAATAAAATCTGTATAATTACCACAAATACAATAATAAAGAGGATATTTTTTTTGAGCTAAATGAAAGACTTGGTCCTCTTTGCAGAAATAAGAACAAGAAAAGACAAAGAAAAAGCTCCAGAATTCTCATCCTATTTATTTTTAAAAGTATTTTTTTTCATTTATCCAATTCTCCTTACTTCAGTAGAGACTGTCATGCTAAGGTTGCTTCTGGTACTAATGTACTTTGGAATAGGCTCTCTTATCCCAGTCAAGAAATAATTCAAATCTTGTAATGCAATTAGAAAATATTAATATGTACATGTATATTAACATTTATATGTAATATAATTAAAACATAATTATATTTTCAATATTGCCTATTCTCTGTAGTCTAATACTGAATTTCAAATATAAATCTTAGCTTTATACCATAGAATGAGCTGTTGAGATAACCTTGATTTATGACTTTCAAAAAGAACTATCAAAATATAATTTTAAAATATAATAAAAATCAATTCCATCTAAAATTAGCAGATTAAGAAGCTCCAGCTGAACTGTTTTATAATTAGGTTGAGAAGCCAGTTAATCTAATGAGAAATTCTTACTCATTGCAGGAATAAGGAAATGAGGCTTGCTCAGGGGAAAAGACAAAAGCTGGGGTAGTTGCAGGATTTCTGTCAAAACTCAGTCTTGAGAGTAAAGGGCAGGCAGAATCTACGGAAGTCATGGTAGCAAAAAAAAAGAAAACTTTCTTACAAATAGCATTTATTTTTTCATTTGGATACAGAATTCTTTTTATTTTTTTTTTAAAGAAGATTTTCCTATCACATGGGATGGCTAAGACGTTAAATCACAAAAAAGGACAAAATATTGAAACACTGAAAGACTTGGGAACTCCAGAATTACTACTCAGAGTAGTTACTGCATAATTGATCTAAAAATTAGATACTGCAGCTAGCATCACTATTTTTCTTTTTATTGTCAGTTTATCAAGATTTATCTAAAATGTTAATTGCATGTACTATATAATTCCACTAGAGTTTATGTGGTAATATTGAAATACAAAAGTATCTAATAAAATTCATTATTGTTATTTTACAGTAGTGAATTACTACTCAATGTTTCCAGATGTTTAATTTATTTCACTTGGATTTATTTTCTTTTCTTATTTTTTTCATTACAATATACCTTTTTTTTGTAAAAAATAATATTCATTAATTCTTCTAAATAGGACATACTGTTATTATGGAATACTACCATGATTTACTTCTCCTGAGATAAAAAAAATAAGTTTCCTTTCACCCATGAGATTCCTTCACTCTTCAGCTGAAGAATGTTGATGCATTTATAATCCTTAATTGCAGTTTTATAATAGGTAAATCCATGAATTATAGCCACAGGTAAGAAAATCTGTTTTTCCTGGTAAAATACTTTGAGCTGAACACTTAATGTACTGCAGCTTTCAATCCCCAGAGGAGGAAAATTCAGGTGGTGTTACTAAAAAAATACAAAAATTATGAATTTTTTCAAACAATTAATTTTTATCAGCTAATGTTACTCCAAGGAAAAGGCAAATCAAGAAATGTGCTATTTGCCCTTAATTCTATAAACACTCTTGTCATCTATGTTCTTTGGCCAGGTTTAACAAGATATTGTGATGGACACTGAGAAGAAGAGAATAAAATTCAAAGATCAGTTATTCAATATCTGGTTTAGTTGCATAAAATTAGACTGCAGCCAAGGAGAAGGTAGATTTTTACTGCTACCTACACTATCAATGAAAGATTCTCTCCCTGTGTTGAAGAAGGAAACAAGATCATCACTGCAACATCTTCCCATGGCTTGTTTGAACATTCAGGTTTTTTCAACTTTCAGTGTCTCATCATACCCAGTTTATAATGAACAAGCAGCTCCAAAGTTCGCTATCCAGATTTAGCATATATGTATATTTTGGGGGGTTGAGAAGAGAGTAGGGAGGCTTTTGAGTTTTGAATGCCACTGTTTAGTTCTGTTGTCACCTGGGGACATGGTTTAGTGGTAAACATGGCAGTGGAGGCTAAAGGCTGGACTCAGTGATCTTAATGTACTAAGTAAGGTTTTTCCAACTTTAATAATTCTATGATTTTATCTTTCTGCTCTCAAGTGGTTTTCATCATATTCAAACATTGAACCAGGAAGGGTAAGAACTCTTATGACAGAACATACTTTTGGATTATGCTCCATATAGACACAAAAGATCCCATCAAATTTTATTCTATTAATCTGCTTATCCAAAATGAGTAGAATTTCTAAAACTGTCTTCCTAATGCAGTGCATACTAAATATTGCTTCAAAATGCATTGAGTGTTTGAGGAAATAAATAATTTATTTGAATATCAGCTATGCACTTAAAAGTAGTTACAGTAATCTCCTTAGTCAAATGGTTGTCAAAAATAAGAAATTGTTCCATTTCACAAGATTGATGGAAAATTGAACTATAAAAATCTGTCCACTGCCATATATTATTTTTACATTTAAATGAATCTTTAATTACTGAATAATCTCTGGAAACAAAAGACTCTTAATCATTTTAATGACAATCACATAAAACAGAATTTGCAGAAGAATATTTGTAAGTGTTCCATTCAAGTCTAAATAATCTTGCCTTTGGAAAATATTCAGCTTACAAAAAAGGCATTGGTTATGCTGTCACTAACTGCAGTATCCAATAATCAAATTTTGTCATTAAATATCACTATCACAATTTAATATACATTAAATATACATTGAGACACATTTAGCTTTTTTTATTTCTTTGCAGTTCTCACAACTCAAGATTTGTGTTCAATGAGTTATTTTTCCTTAGTTGCTACCATCCAGTGTTGTTTTCCTATTACAGGAGTTTATTCTTAAGCATCAGTTTCTTTACTAACTACTTATTTTCAGGCTGTTTCCCCCGCCTTCTCCAAAATGTCAGGTTTTGCAATTGAATAAGCTTAAAAGTTTTGACTTTTGCACAGAACACCAAGTCTTCAGTGTCCTTTGAATGTAATTACTGGATGGGTAGGTAGCATAAGATAATACATCCTTTTTACTACCATGAATTGTAGATGATAAAAGAATTCCTCCTCAGAGAATTTCTTTCTAAATTACTTTCAGTTCATTCATTACATAGGATCTTTGTTCAGGAGATGTGTATGACAGCTGATTAAAAAATCCCCTCCCGATTCCTTCTTATTTAATTTCAACAACATTAGATTCAGAAAGGGGCAATAATTAGTTCAGCTGAACCCGAACAGATTTCAAATCTTAATTATAGACCATGCACACCCATGTCTCTCAAACAAGGAAGGAATATGACTATTTTGAAAACCCATTGCCAATCTATTTTTTTCTATTTACTGTCATAGAAGATACTGTGACCACCTTTCTGAATATTTAAGTTATGATTTATCCAATGTTTATAATGTAAAGCATGCATGCCATCTGGATGTTTTCATGTCATCCTTGAAGCTGAATCAATATCATTTGCTTAGAACAGTTGCCTCAGCATACAGATCACTTGAAATGTGAATGGTAGAAGTGTAGGAAATGACAGCTTTGCATCATGTAGCTCAGCTGCTACAGACTTCGAGCACATCCTGTCTGATTTTTCTTGTTCAGATTTTATTTTTTTTTAAGTAGAAATAAAGTGTTTTCTGAATCCAGTGGGAATATTCTTACACAGGTAGTGTGTGGAAAGAAAAGACAAACAAGGTCACATGCCCCACTAGTTTGGGGTGGAGGTAGGCAAAACTCCTGATTGTTGTAATGCAAGTTTGCCTAAGTGAGAAATTCTGAATTTAGCATGAATAATTTACTTGTTTCCCTATTACAGTTTTTTTGTAAAATGACTTAAATGCAGAGCATTCCTCTTAGCTTTTCCAGTAGAATCCACAAATCAGTGCAGTATTCAAGAATTTAAGGTATTTTACTAGATATAACACTTAGTAGCAAGTGCAATTCTGTGAAAATAATAATTTAATCTCACTTCTAACTAATAGGCTCATAAATTAATCAGATGGTCTGCATCTGTGAATATCATATTACTGGTTTGCCTTTGAGAAGACTAGAGGATATTTGAAAAATCAATCATCTGGAGTACTGTATTTGTCCATTAATAAGAGTATCACATTTTGATGAGGTTACAGACTTTTTGTACTAACTGAAATTGATGATAAGTGAGGCCATTCAAAGAAGATAATTCCTGAGTTTCATTTAGGGAAGTGGTACTCAACTTTTAACAGCTGAGGAGCATGCAGCTGCTTAGGAAGGTTTCTCTGTGATATTTTACAATTTTAAGTTCCTATGCCAAATTAATTCCTGGGTTTTTTTGGTTTTCCTTCACCCATTAATTGATAATATTTTTCTGAGCAGATACAACTCTTTCTGATGTTTAACACCAGAGGTACTGCAAGGACTGCAAATGATTTTTCCAGAGATCCTATGTATCACTAAGAGAGATGCAACAAGCCAGGTCTTCTTTTCATTTTGCCTTTTTTTTTTTTCTTATGCTTATCTAGACCTAAAACTCTGTTATAAACACAAAACTTTTTCCTGAGTTATCTTATATTTATGAAGCAGATAGTTCAGACCATGCCTGTAGTACTGTATCCAGGTCTGAGCTCCTCAGAACAAGGCAGACATGGACATACCTGAGAGAGTCCAACAAAGGGCCGCAAAGATTATGAAGAAAGTGAAGAAAGGGTGAAAGAGCAGAGATTCTTCAGCCTAGGAAGGGAAAGCCTCAGGGTGATCATCAATGAATGTATATAAATACCTGAAGGGAGGTTGCAA
Organism: Peucedramus taeniatus; assembly: GCA_013400575.1. Lineage (NCBI taxonomy): Eukaryota > Metazoa > Chordata > Aves > Passeriformes > Fringillidae > Peucedramus > Peucedramus taeniatus. The sequence continues at coordinate 9,921 of WBNO01025236.1, forward strand.
GGAAGATCACAGAATCATAGATTAGTTTTGGTTGGAAGAGATTTTAGTCCAAACTCCCTGTAATGAGCAGGGACATCTTCAACTAGATCAGGTTGCTCAGAGCCCCATCCAACCTGACCTTCAATGTTTCCGGGGACAAGACATTTGCTGTCTCTCTTGTCAGCCTGTTCCAGTGACTCACGACCCTCATTGTAAATACATTCATCCCCATGTCTATTCCTATTTAAACCAGTATCCTTTGTATTATTGCTACATGTCCCATTAAAAATCTGTCCCACTCCTTCTTATAAGCCCCCTTCAAGTACTGAAAGGCCGTAGCAAAGTCTTCCCAGAGCCTTCTCTTCTCCTGGATCCAGGATCCAGTTATGAACAACCCCAACTCAGTCTTTCTTCATAGGAGATATTTTCCACCTCTCTGTTAATTTTTGTGTCTCTCCTCTGGACCTGCTCCAAAAGGTCCATGTCTTGCTTGTACTGAGGGCTCCAGAGCTGGATGCAGTACTCCAGGTGGGGTCTCATGGAGAGGCATAGAGGGGGAGAATCACCTCCCCTGACCTCTTGGCCAGGGTTCTTGTGCTGCAGTCCACAATACAGTTAGCTTTTTGAGATGAAAAGCTGGCTCATGTCCAGTCTCAAGTCTTTCTCCACAGGACTGCTCAGAATCCCTTCGTCTCCTGCACTCTATTGATACGAGGGGTTGCCCAGACCCAGGTTCAGGACTTTGCACTTGGTGTTGTTGAGCCTCATGAGGGTCACATAAGCCACCTAGCCACCTTCTCAAGCTTATCCAGATCCCCCTGGATGGAATTCTTTCCCTCAGGCGTGTCAGTGACACAAATCAGCTTGATGTCATCTGCAAACCTGCTGAGGATGCATAGATCCCAGTGTCTATGCTGTTGATGAAGGTATTGAACCATACTGTTGATGAAGGTATTAAACTCCATAAAGATGGAGCCAGTCTCTGATGGTTAATGACAGAATCACTGGTAATGGGAATAAACTGAAACAGAAGAGGTCCCTCTGAACACCAGGAAACACTTTTTCATTTTGAGGGTGACTGAACACTAGTGCAGGCTGCCCAGAGAGATTGTGGAGTCTCCATTCTTGGAGATATCCAAAAGCTGTATAGACATGGTCCTGGGCAACTGGTTATAAGCAGCTCTGCTTCAGGGGGTTGGAAATTATTATCTCCAGAGGTCATTTCCAACATCAGCCTCTCTATGATTCTGGGATTATGGAATTCATGATAGTCCATTCTTCCCTCTGAAATGTTGTTAATTGTCACTGTTCATGTGTAACATTCCTATTGGCCTTGGGTGCTTTAAAAAACTCTTCCATTAATTTTCAGACCTCCAGAAATTCAGTCTTCCAACACAATTATAATTTTTCAAAGCTATAGTTGAGCCCAAATTTTCAGAGCAAAAATTTTGCCTTTCTATGATGCTCAGTGCTTTATTCAATCCATTTTGAGTGTAGTACTACTTCTGAACTTTCATTCCCTGCTCTTTTAACAAGGAAAAAGAGCAGTGTCGTCTTTCTCAATACCTGTTTTCAAATTCTCCTGAAGGCTGGCTGTCTTCAGGCATCATCCCCATGCAGACCTCATGTCGCCTGTACAAGAAGACTTCTCAGCTGAAGTCAAGATCCCAACTGATCAGGCAGGCCTGTACTGTAAGTGGAAGTTTTCACAGAAACAGTTATGTAAGATGAATTGTATTTGGAATAACGGTCTAGAGAGGTGCTTTTGTGTGACAGCAGGATCATAAAACTTTATATAGGTAGTCTGATAACAGAGAAGAATTTAAATAAGGTCCTTGGATATCTCTTACCTTAATAACCTTCTTCCTTTCTGTTCCATAGATGATCAGGTACTCAGGAGGATTCTACAGAAATTGACACGACTGTCTCATAAATTCCCTTGAAGGCAGCCATTTGTACACATTCTGTTAAAAAAAGTTTCTAACAAGTCTTCTGCACAGTAAAAATTGTTGCTAGAGCTGTCGTGGATTGCCATGGACTTTGAGAACAGACTGAATCCCCTTTTTTTTTCTAATTTCCTGCTTCACAGAAGGAATGAGCAGGAGGTCAAGAGGAACACGGATGAAGACAGAACAGTAGCTATTAGCAGCCAGCTCTGTGTTAAAATTGCAGGGTAAGGTATTTGCAATGTACTGTCAGTTATTCCCAGCACTGTTTTTAAGTGTGAATGTGAATATATAGGAAGGAAGTGCTGTCAAATATGTTAAGGTTTCTATGTTACTATTGCCAGCCAGTTATATTCTATCTAGAGAGAGTTACGTACAGTGTTCACACACACACAATACTACATAAATATGTTACATATTTTTGTCTTTTATAAACACAGGAGACAAAACCTATAAGCTATGGCTTGTAGGCTTTGCTTTTGCTTAAGAATAAAATGGTCTGCAGCTTTAAAGGGGAAGGTCCCTCCATCTTTAATATTTTGGAATCCAGTGAGTACTACTTTAATCTCACTATTATTATTACATTAACTGCTTGAAGAGTTTAAAACTATGTATTCTGATCCCCTTTCTAATATCAAAAAAATTATTTTTTTCTGAGATGCCAAAGTAAACAGTCAGCTGTTTATAAGTTCTATCATTTGATAGAGAGTTTAAATATTTGTGAACAATTATTTTAATTTCCTTTTGAATCATAGTCAAGGAAATTCCTTAATCTCCTCTGGGGACCTTTTGGTGACTCTGGGATCTCAATTTTAATACTCTTCCTTTCTTCCTTTCTTACTTTTTTAAGGTTTTCTTCCTTCCTTTCTTTACCTTTTTCTGTAGTTCTGTGCCTGGAATAACATGCAGTGGTATTAACAGCTCAGCAGAATGATTCTTAGAGGACGAGTATCCACATTGTATACGGTGGAACACAGCATAAAAGTGTATAGGAATGTTTAAGGAGGAGTGGAGGGGACTGCAGAGGGTAGAGGAAACTAAAGTTGGTGTAATCACATTAGTAACTACCCTTCTGCTGCAGCAAAGAATAGTTGAACCAAACTATTCTTGTAACCATATTAAAACAAACTTGTACTTTCAAAGTCTCGAACAGAGGCAAGGAGAGCAAAAAGAGCCATTACAGCTGAGTAAGAGCCTAGAATTAAAGGTTTTGTTGCTTGTCTAAAAGATAGTAGTGTGAATGTGTCACAAAATCTTTTCTTTATTGTCTTGGCTTAAGACAAGTTAAGGGGTGGACACTCTAAAATGAGTTACCTGTCCTTTAGTTTTAATCAATCCTTTTCCACCAATACTAAGAAACATATATGAGTAGCTATAAGTGAAAAGAATAACAGTTTACGTAAAATCCCTGAAATAGCAAAAACAAAGGAAAGTAACAGTCATAATCACAAGTTACAAAGAGAAACTCAAAATGGCAGAGAAACTCCTCGCCCAAGATGGCACCCACTGAGACAGCAGTGTGTGGGGAGACAAAGACGGTGGACGCCCTCCTCTTTCCTCCTCCTTCCTCCTCCTTCCTCCTCCATCAGAGCAGTGGCAGCTCGGATGGCCAAGGCAGCTGGTGCATTCCTGCAGCTGAAATTCAGTCAACAGCCGGAAGGCATGGCGGGGCTTCATCTTGTGGCTAGCAGGAGCAGCAGGCAGCCAGCTGGGATCACTCCGACTCTGTGCCTTTCCTGCGCCACTGGGCGCTGCTGGCGGGATGGGGCGGCCATATGGAGCGGCTGTAGACAGGTACTCACGGAATCTGCTGGATAGCACTCCAGGACTGCAAAACGCAACCTCTCAGAAAAAACTGCCCAAAGAAACTGCCTAAAAAAAACCCCTAAAAAACAACCCCCCCAAAAAACCCCAACAATAAACCAAAGACAAAGGGAAGCCTCTACCCACACTGCCTCAGCTTTCTCTCCCTACAGAAAGAAAGGGAAATAGCAAGAGCCAAGAGGAAACAGAGAATCTGCCTTGAGTGTCCCAGCCTTAAAAAACATTTGTACAACACAGCCCCACAGTCATTTTGTGTTACCAAGGATGTTTATAATGCTTTTAATTAGAAGCTATGATTTTTTTTTCCTTTGAAACTAAACCATTATTCCAAATAGAATTAACCACAGATAGTGCAGTACTTTAATTCTTCTACCTTCTGAAAATACAGCAATAACACATATGTCTTTCCTTTATAATCAATGGAAAGGAAAATTCCTGTCACTTCACTTCCTGAGCAATCTTAGAAACCTCTCGGTGGAAAAGCTTTTTTCTTCTGGAGTGAAAATGCAGCATGAACTTCTGAGTTCCTTCTAAAAGCCAAGGTAAAATATAGGCAACCTCATTCTTACCAGGTAGTAGGACTGACCAAAAATGTAGAATAGCTTAGTACCGGTAGAGTAGTAAAGGCATGACTACCTTCCCCCTCATAAGGTGGTCTGTGCAGTTAGGTGACAGCTGTAACAGCTAGATCTCTTATTTAAAGCTGCTACTAACATGGCATATATTAATTGATGCCAGCTGAATTAAAGAAATTTAAATATCACAGAACAGAAATTTCCAGTTGCTGATGCACTTTTGGCTACAATTCCCCCTAGTAAAGAAAATTATTAAATTAAATTATGCATATTCTTTCAAAAATATCATGCTGTTCAATTCATATTACAAGCTTCATCAAAAACAAGGCTTGATTATGAAGCTAATTAAAGTCTCATTAGATACACAGAGAGGCTATCTTTGGCTACAGAACTATATTATAGCAACTTCTTATATTGCTGTCTAGTGTACTTGAAACATCATGTCATGTTTGCCATATCTTGTGCAGCTTTAGCACTTAAACATCTGAATATGGTATCTTTACATGCTGTATTTTGAAAAAGAAAATCTTAACAATTCTGTGATTAAATGACTGCAAAATACAGTTGTTTTACATAAAATATTTATTAGGATATCTGGGCTTTCTGGTTTTTTTTTTTGGGGGGGTGCTGTGGTTTAAGACGTATGAAAGAAAGGGGAAAGCGAATTTGATAAGACAGAGCCCAATAATTTTAAGAATTAAATACCTTATTGGAGTTCAACCCTGCCCTCATTTTCAGAGGTAACATTCCAATATAACTGTATTTTATGCACTCTTGAATGGATAAATGCACAGAAGAGAGGAGATATATAAAAATAGGCAGATCCAATCTCTCAGGGACATTAACAGAGAACAGGTCAGATAGTTACATCTAAAAAGCTGGTTCACAGTTTAGTCCATTCAGATTGACTTTTTGCAAACAAATTATGTTACAAGGTATGTGTCAATTTTTTTTAAACAAATCAACATTAGAAACTTTCATTTATGATGGTTTCAGCTTAGAAAAGTACAGCTGGCTAACTGGTGAATGTACTCTTTAGATATTAATAAATCTCTATTGAAAATCATCAGTGGACTGACAGTGTTTACACTGAGTAGTGCAGGTGCAAAGCTGAACTATGTCAGCCTAGGCTCATGATACTTCCATGACTCTAGTGCTTGAAAAGAGCACGATGGGCCCTTGCTGGGTTTTTTAACAACAGAGCTATGGGAAACATAGTAAAAGTAAGAAGACTATCCCAGAATGTATCCAAGCAGTCCCATCTCATTTGTGCAAACTTCCAACACAAGAGCTATGGTGTGTCAGAAATTTTTGAGTGACATCCCTTTCAAGACAACCCCACCATAAACTAACATTAATGAATGTTTTGCTGCTATTAAAGTGAAATTATGAGTTCAAGCAGTTGTTTCCTACCCATCAAGGATTCCAATAAAATGTGGTGCATGATCTGAACTGCTCCTCAACCCTAGGGAATCAGTGACATTTGTACAGGCACAGGAGTCATGGAGAGACACTATAAATACCATCCAATAGCAAAGGTGAGTTTGACTGAACTTTGTAAATTAGATATTATTGCCTTTGTTAAGTTCAGTAGGTGAAGGGAAGGAAGAAAAATAATATTTTTATTAAATTTTACTTACCTTGTCCCTGGCACAGAGTAATATAATTGAATTAATCTTTCTTAACAGAAGCCTGATAGGACATTATATCTCTTTTAGGAAACATGAATCCCTTCCAAACTTTAGATCTTTGCTCTTCCTAAAATCATTCTTATTCCTTGTTTGTTTGTTTGATTTCATTGCTCAGAACATAAATTAATTTAACATCTATTGTTTTCTTATAACTTTGCTAAATTTTAATATGGCAGGATACTCTGTGGATCATAAGAAATCTGCATCATAAGAAATATCTTATGATATTATAAGATAAATATCTCTGCATCATATTATAAGATATTTATCTTATAATATCTCTGCATCATAAGAAATACACAAGAATGCCATGAGAGAAGCATTTTAAATACCACTGCAAATTCATAAAATTCATAAATAGCTGTGTTCAAATACATGTTCTCTCTCTTTTTTTAATCATTTTTAATAGCTTCTGAAGATCTAAGAGGTCAAATAGGTTTGCTGTTTTCCTAGTCTCTGCTTCTTCACAGCTGAATATCTGGGATTCATTAATCAATAACAGTTTTTTTTCCTTGTTTCTTTTAATTTCTGTCATTATAATCCAGTATCGTTGCACATTTAATGCTGGATAAACTATGGTACATATATAAATTAGTAAATTATATTTACAATATACTAAATCACATTATGAAATTATATTTACAATCATGAAATTATGTTTGCAAACTCACATCACTAAATTGTAATAACAGTGTTTATCAAAATGAATATCCATAGTCTGATTTGTAATATATGATATTATTCCAAGACTTGCACTAAAATTTTCTTCTCCTTTTTTTAAACTTTTCTTCTAGAAACTGTTTGAGGCAGAAGTTTTATATTGATGTTAGATTATGTAACAAGTTACAATATTTTAAAATGCATGCCTTATGAAAGATCTGTTTATTTGTGCCCTATGCCACAATCTGCTCTTCTCTTTCTTGGGCTCCAAGTCTTTGTGCTTACCTTTAATCTCTATAGGCACTGTGGTGATATAAAATTTATTTAGGGTTTTTTTATAGACTTACACCATTGGAATTCTACAGAAAATATAATTTAAAACTCTCTGGTAAGTTCTGGCTAGGCAGCTGCTAATAGAACAGCTGCAAAGTAGCCAAGAGATTGAGAAAAAATGGTTCAGAAGACAACTTGGAAACTAAGTCTTCATGCAGACTAGTTTCTGTAAAACTCCTGTGAGATTTGCATAACGGAAAGAGAGGATCTCTGAGTTCTTCCATGAGAGCAGCCCAATAGTCTGACTAATGAGGGATTTGTAAAGGGATCTTACATTCTTACATGGAAATTTTCTCTCCACAAACTATGACTACAGCATTCTTCAGTGGAAAGGAGAGTAATGATTTACAGATCAATGAGCAATGTCTTGCAACTCTGGTAGATACTCTTGCCACCAAATACTGCAAATTTAATTTTGTATGACTACTTCCACTAAAACTGCAAAATGGCATAATGAAAAAAAAAATGCTCATGCACTTTCAGTAGCTGGTAGAACTAAACTGAACAGTAATTTGTTTGGAGCCATATATTTAATTCTCTATTTCATTACTAAAACAAGGTTGTTTATACTTCAACTTACAAGCTGAGGAAAAGGCATTTGTGATGCAAATAGGGAGTAGCAGGACAGCTGAAACTCCTTTACTTCATAACACTTCACCCACCAGTCTGCCTCCTCTTTTCTGTGAAAACTTTGAAAAAACAGGAGGACAACAGTCCAGGATTTTTGTATAGCTGGTTGGTTGGTGCTTTTTGGCTTTTAAATAGGGAAACAAATTTCCTCTCTATTTCTTTTTCTTGTCCCTGACTTTCGGGCACATGAAGCATCTTTGACACAAACTGTATTTCATTTGCCTTACACAGGCACCTGCACTTGAGGAATCGTTCCTCCTGTCTAGAGAGGCAAGGGTCTCCTATGAATCAGATCTTGTAAATGCAAGTGCCATGTAGTTGTCTCAGATAACTTAGAGTCTTTCAAATATTTAATTAATTGAACTGCGCTCACAAAATCAAGGCATGAGTTAGCAGCTGAGTTGCTGCTCAGAAAGCATGAGTAGCATCAGTGATGCAGCAGGAAAGCTGGATTTGAGGGGGTAACATGAAGGATACAATAATCTCACACATAGTTCTTCCTTCTACTATTCCTACATTATACACAATGCTAAGAACATATATCTTTAATTTTAATGCTAAAAATGTTAAAATACTATGAAATACTACAAACCCAGTAAGCTGAATGAAATGGATACATCTTGGTTTCACAGATGACATTGAAATACGGATCCTTTTCTAAAATCTGAGAGGAAATGAAAGACAGACACAAGTGACTATGAAGCAATCAGTGTTTGGCATATGCTAATTCTGAAAAGAGACCGAAAAGAGCTCAGATTAGGCACTAGGCCAAAATGTAGGATGTAATTAAAAAATAGAGAAATTATCTGGCATCCTATCTGGTATGTGAAAATCTCTGCTAGGCTCTATTAAAACAAAAGGATTTTTGAGAATACTCATTTATAATTAGATGGAGGTTTTATTTCAGAGGAGGTCCATTATGTTGCCTGAAGACAGCTGAATGCCTTCATGTTTATTATACATGACCATATGAAACAAAATACATCCAATAAAAAGAAGTACAATGAGAAAGAGTGAAACTGTGCATGTAAAAAGTAAATAATTAATTCTAACCATGCTTTCAATGTATTTGTTTCACTTTCTTTGAATATTTTAATAAAGGAACTTCACTAGCAATACAGAGCACAAAAATGGATTGAAAATGTTGATGCTGGGTAAATAAAGACTGATATGAAGGGTCTGTGGAGCCGCATACAAACCCAGTGAATAGGATTTTGAGATCACAATACAGCTGTTGCCAACTTGTTAGCTGAGTTGAAAAATGAAGGAACACAGTCTGCACTACCTAGTATATTTGGCCGATTGCAATTTTTAAATATAAATGAGTTGTTCAGAAGTAATTTCAGGCTATCCCATGAATTCGATCAGTTTCTGCAGATTAAAATGTATTCATGGTAAATTCTTTAACTTTTGTGAGACTTGATTAACAAAGTATTAGGAATTATTCTCCCGGTTCAGATTTCTGTGTCCTTTGATGTACTTTAATTAGGTCATGTAACTATTGATGGTATTGATCAACTGCCTTTTGACTCTCTTTTGAATTCTTTGCCTACTATAAATCACATTAAAAATTAAGAGGATATATGGGTGGTCAGGGATTGCCATATCTAGGAGATGTTTTAGTCTTTTACTGCATCATTTTATTGATTTATTTCAGTAGGACCTATAAATCCTGTGGGTTACTTTCCTAAAATGGGGAAAAAATAGGGAAAAACCCCACAAGTTCTTTTCATAAATAATAATTTATTTTAGCATACATCTTGATAATTTCACTACAGGATGGACTATACAAGAAGACAAATGGGGAAGTCTGGTAGTTTGACCTTGGCTTGATGCCAGGTGCCCACCAAAGCTGTCCTATCACTTCTCTCCTGAGATGGACAGGGAAGAAAGAAGATAATGAAAAGTTTGTGGGTCAAGATGAGGACATGGAAAGATCACTCATCAATTACTGGAATGGGCAAAACAGATTTAGCTTGGGAAAATGAGTTCAATTTATTGCCAACAAAATCGGAATATTCTAACAAGAAGTAAACTCAAATCTGCAAACACCCTCCTCCACATTCTTGGGCTTAATTTTATTACAAATTGCTACCTCTTCCCCCCAATGGCACAGGGAAAAAGGGAGTGGAGTCTGCAGTTTTCTTCACCTGTTGCTGATCCTTTCTGCAAATTTCTATAGCATAAACCAGCTAACATCTTCCCATCAGATTCCCACATGTCAATAAAATTAATGTGAATCATGCAAATTCCTCAATACATAAACCTTTGCCATTTCAGTGAGGTATAGAATACAAAATTATTGTTGGCATTAAGAAAAGCTGTCTACATTGTCTTTTTTTTTCCAATTTAGATTTTATTCATGATCAATCATGATCATAAGTTTCATATAGAATTATTTTTCAATTATAAATTCTAAATAAGATAATTGTGAAGAAAAAGGATGCAATAATGTATAGCCTTGATCTTACATTTAAACTATTGAAATTAAACATAAATTTTTTAAGGTACTGTATGCATCATTTTAGTCTTATAATACAGGAAAAAAAAAAAAGAAAAAAACATAACAGAAAGAAAAAAAATGCAGAGTAAGTAGATATTACTGTGAAGTTCCTGAGCTTAATTCAGGAAAAATTAAATTTCTTCAGAAAGCACAGATCGAGATAAGAATCATTGATTAATATACACCCTGAAAATCTTTAATTTATAAAGAATGTAATAGGCATTACTGTACACATAAAATTTATGGTGGGTATAGAGGTTAGATAGAGGTATAGAGGTTAAAACACAGCTTTCAGTGGCTTAAAATCTGTGAGATTTCAATTTACTAGGGTATACTTCAATCTACAAGAAGCACTGGTGATACTGGATCAAAATTTCAGAACTCTATCACTATGAAAGCAGGATGGATGGTTGCCAAATAACATCAAACATATGTACTGGAGCAGTCAGCACTGATTTTTTGTGATATAAATAATTACCTAAAGCACAGAATCATAAAGGAATTTCCCAATTATGCTTTAACTAATCTAGAAAAGATATAATCATTTTTAAATTATACTTTCCCTCAGGTTCAATCTACATTTAATTCTTAATTAAAACTTCTGTTTACCAAGCAGCACTGTTTACACAGTAGGATCAGAAAACAAATGTCTATTTCCAATAGTGTATTTTAGAGTCCTTTAAGTAGAAACTGAACAATGTTAGCAATTTTTTTTTTTCTAGAATGCACTCATATATTTTTCATATGGGTATTCATGTTTGTTTAAATTATTTTTCATACATTGTGAAAAAGATTCTTTGAACATTAAGGTTGAAATCAGACTATTTAATATTTTTTCTTAGCTCTGTAAAAGGCAAAGCCTGTGGCCCTGTAAAAGCCACAGAGTTCTGGGCACTTCATAAAATGTTATTCATGCAGTTTCCCTGGGACTTAAATGAAAGACCAAAAACACATGTCTAAAGACAAGAATCTGAGACTCTTTTTTCCTAATATAGCTCTAAAGTACAGATAAATCTGACTCGCTTTTTCTCAGCTAAACCAATTCCTAGCTAAACAGTTGTTCAGCTTGATGGCTATGGAAAGGAAATCACTCCATCCTGGTTTCAGCCTTTATCAGCTGTATCTCTTGCAATGGCACTATCCAATGTACAAGGCAGCAGACTCAATCAAAAAAAGTCTCCAATGCAGGTCCTGAAAGGAGCACTCTAGCTAGTTGGTGATAATACAGAAGGGTATAGTGGACTGTGCCAGTGTTTGCCATGGCAACAAAGAAGGACTGTTATCTTACTTAGCAAAGAATATTGTTTTCTATGATCCTGACATTTTTGCATTTTGCCATTAATCAAGAATTTTGGTTCTACAGATATAAAAGAATAATTAGAACTCTAAAATATTTATATTTCTGTTTCAGATATTTGATTTTCTTTATTCTCAGGATTTTCTCTATTTACAGCAGCAATCTTTTTAGTAGTATTCTCATGTGCACTGTTCTTAAATGTTTTATTTTATTAGTCAAAAAAAGGTTATATGAAAACATGTCATCATTGTCTAGTGATGTCTATAAAAACATAAATTTATTGATTTATTCTTTTATATTACATAATGCTATCACAAAAATTATTTTTATTCATGGAGATATTTATTTCTGGACCACAATTTCTGTATCAACTTTGCTGTTTTGTTTGGCTTGGTTTTGGTGTCAGGGCTTTTTTCTTTGCTTGTTTGTTTGTACTCAAAAACCAGCTGGATTTCACCTAGGCTACATTATACATGTTACTACCCATAGTTGTTGTTCTTCTTTTTATTGTTATCATCGTTACTTAAAACTCATTACATTGCTAACTACTTTATTCTCCATGTCAAAGAATTCAACAGTGAAGGAACTTTGCTCACATTCTGCACTTCAAGATCTGTCCCTACGGCCAAATACCAACAAAAAATAGTCCATGTTACATTATTCACATCTCTCCTTTTAACCCTTCCAGTTCTCGCCCAATCCCACTGTGGTGCAGTGAGTAAGCAGCATTAGCAGTCTATTGGTGCTAACTTACTACAACTTTCCAGTGCTTAAGATCTTTTGGCAACTGCCTCTAAAGATTTTCTTGTGTCTATAAAGATTTGACCTCAGATAATTCATGTACTTTTAATGGAATAACTATATGGTTGAACTAATTTTTTGGATGACCTATTTGATTATGAACACAGCAATTTTTGTTCAAAGTACTTCTGCTACCATAACTTATGCCAATTCTCTGATTGAAATTATATATGACTACAAATGAGAGAAAATATTCCTACAGTGCTTTACACACAGATATGCCTTTTAAGACTGTCAGGGTTTTATATTTTTTTTTTATTTAAATAGTTCTTCTAATGGGGAAAAGCTTCAGTATTGGCACAAGTATGAGTTCCATTCAGTAGATATTAGAAATGCTAAATTTGTTGTAGGATGTTCCTTACTAACACAGCTTAAGAATAATAAAAGTGCTACCAACACACCAAATGTTAAAGAAGGTAGATCAGAATGATGTTATATAAGGATTTCAGAATTAAATGGAAGGACAGCCTAGATATTTTACAGTGTTCCTGAAATAAACAAGCCATGCAATATCGTGTCAAGATAAGAAACACCAAGGCAAATAACATTGGCAAACCATACACAACACATTCTATATATACATGTTAAAATAAAACTCAGGACATGCTTTAAATATAAGGCCAAATGCTGATAAACATAGTAGGCATTTTACCTTCCTACATGAAACACTTTCAAAGCAATAGAACCAAGTAAAGTACTATTAAGGCTGAAGAATGAAATAACAAATGTTCAGTGTTTGAATTTTACTATTGAAATATTAATAAAATAGTTACTATTAATTTCTATTATGGTTTTTATTTTAACAAATTGCTAAATAATTGTAACAGCAATTGCTAATTACTGGATGCAACAGTAATTGCTAATTACTGTTAGTTTATATTGTCTTAGTCCAAATAGGTTACTCAGTATACTGGTTCATTTCATTTTTCATCCCTGAAAGAATGGGATTTCACCATTATGATGGAGATCATGTCTTTTTCTCTCACGAATCAAGCTAATTTTATAAGTCAGTAGGCCAAAAGACATAATTTTGTTCTTTTTCAAGTATTAGCCACTTAGAAATAAAGTATTACAGAAAACTAGGGACATAAAAACTTTGGGTTTTTCTTCTTTTAAAGAAGAAAATTAGTTATAAAACTAGTATCTATTAGATAGATATTACAGGATACTATCAGATATTATCAGACCTGACAGATACCCTTTACAAAAGAATAAACACATACAGTAGTTAAATAACAAGTAGAATCCAAAATATAAGCAATTTCATAAAGGTTTTCATGTTCACAAGAAAAGGAAAACATTTACTTATATTGTTAAGTCAGAGAAAAAGGTTTTACGTTGTGAAAAAGAAGGAACAGAACATGCAAATTTTACCCCTTTTTTCAGAACTCACTGAAGGGCAGAGAATCTGGAATAGCTTGATATTACCCTTTAAATGTATTTTATAAGAAGTGAAAATATGTGGCTAAAGCATGATGTACTAAAACTATTGTCAACAAGAAGACTGAAAGAGAAGGGTAAATACCACTGCTACAACATGGAGAATTCAAAGAACCTGGAGGTGTTACAATGCAGCAGTGTCCTTGACCACAAACCTAGCATTCTTCATAAAAATAAACAGACAAGAAAATGGGGATTTTATTCTTTGGATAAGAATCATCTCAGTGAAATTTATGTGGCTTCAGTATATATGCAGGCTTTGTAATATGGTCCACCTTGGTTACATTCCTCGTTAATACAAAGAGGAATGTTTTCTCTTTGTTGGAAAATAGGGTGTTAGCACCTTATCTAATGTATTTTAGGATAAAGTGAACAACATTTAAGAACTGTCTGTTCTTCTCTATCACCAGTAAGTGAATTCACACACTTGGAGATTGGAGAATTGGAGAATTATTGCAGGAACTTCATGAGACAGGAAAAGCAATTTTCTGTTGTCTAAACAAACCCTAAAACAAATGACATTTTTGTCACAGTGCAGAAAGGGGAGTGCTGGAAATAAAAGCCTCTTTCCTTCGACTTAATTACAGTTCTGGTACAGGTATTTCCAGAGAAGGTAGAACTGGGTCTTAGAGAAATGGTGCCTTACAGGCTAAGAAATATATTTGTCCCATAGCCCCTCTGCATATTGTACTTGGAATACATTATGCATTGTATGAGGTTTGTATGGCAAGGTTTTGAGAATAAGGGGGAGTGAAGGTGCCAGAAGGTTACCCTGTATCAGATAAAGCCAGTGCCAGCCAGCCCCAAGATGGACTTGTCACTGTCCGAAGCCAAGCTGGTCAGGAATGATGATGAACCTCTGTGATAACATGGTTATGAAGGAAAAAAAAACAAAAAAAAACAAAAACAAGCCTGCTGCGCAACAGAAGCCAGAGAGAGGAGTGAAAATATATGAGACAAGCAACTCTGCAGCAAAGAAGGAAGTGGGGAAGATGCTGGAGCAGGGATTCCCCAGCAGCCTGTGGTGAAGACCCTGTTAAAGCACCAGTCCCTCTGTAACCCATGGAATTCCCATGGAACCTGCAGTCTCTGAAGGATGCCTTGCTGAAGCAGGCGGATGCCTGAAGGAGGCTGTGATCCTATGAGAAGCCCTTAGAAGACCAGTTTCCTGGTGGGACATGTGACTCTGTGGGAAAGCCATGCTGGAGCAGTCTGGTCCTGAAGAACTGCACGTTATGGAACGGATCCACGCTGGAGTTATTCCTGAAGAACTGTAGCTCAGGGGAAGGATGCATGTTGGAGACATTTGTGAAGGACTGTCTCCTGTGAGTGGGAGTTCACAATGCAGCAGGGGAAGGAGCAGCAGAGACAGCATAGGATGAATCAACTACAATCCTCTGTTCCCCATCCCCCTGAACTGCAGCTGGAGAGGAGGTAGAGAATTTAAAGGTGAAGTTGAACCCAATAAGAAGGGGAAGGTGGAAGGAACATATTTTAAGGTTTGTTTTTCTTTCTTATTACCCTGCTCTGATTTGATTGGTAAACAATTAAATTAATTTTCCCTAAGCAAGTCTCTTTTGCCCATGTTGGTGTTGATGAGAGAAGTCTCCCCGTCCCTAACTCAGCCCATGAGCTTTTTGTTATATTTTTTCTTCCCCAGTCCTGATGAGGATGAGGATTGGTAGAGCAGTTCTGGTTTGCACCTGGTGTCCAGCCAAATTCAGCCCACCACAGCTATATAAAATTCTCAATTTTCAAAACTAGTACAAGCTGATTTTCAAAGGACCTCAAAAGACATTACTTATCAATGACTACAGGCTACTTGAAAGCCAAGTCAACAGAAATTCCTTCATAGACATAAATAAACTCTCAGTTACTCCCTTGATAATTGTGTCAAGAGCAACATTTACAAAAATACGGATAAGATCTTATAGAAGCTGGCCCTGTTTTGAGTGGTGAGTTGAAAGAAATAACCTCCAAATGTCCCTTTTAACTTAACCTACTTTATGAGTCTATGTTTCTGTGATTTGAACATCATCACTATCTCAATCAAGTCTTTCCAAATGCCATGTGAAAACTAAAATTGGAATGAGAGTAGTAGACTCTGATAGAATATTTCTGAAAAGTACTTTCATTAAATAAACCCCTAACCTCTAAAATCAGCCTAAATTTCACAATGGAAAAATAGAATTTATTCATTTTAGTCTTTAGTCATATCCTAACAGATGACCTGAAAATTAGATCAGTAGGAGGATAAGTAAATGTCCTCATAAATGCTTTTCAAGATCATAACCAATAAACTTATAAAAATTAATAATAGAATTTTTAATTAAAGAGTATCCTTGTATTATTACAAAAGAAAAAGTGTAAATCAGTCTTAATATTTATCCTTAGAAAGAGAAAAGGGGTATAAAAGTGACTTTGTGACTGGTTAAAAAAATATTAGCCAAAATAACACACAATAATACATGGAGCCCTGAAAAGACAAGACATTGTCAATACACAAAGACACTCAAACAGTACATGAGTAAAAATGTTCCTAATTTTATATTATTTTTACTCTCTCAAAATTATTTAAAAAGCATTTGATGGAACAAGCCCCTACTGACATAAAAATTGCAGACATAATATATGTATATTAACCATATCCAGTGGAGATAATCAGGTTTTTTTTTACTTAAAAATAATTTATAATCTTTTGTTTGGCTGTTTTCCAGTGTTCCCAGTTTTAAATTTGATACAAACTTGTAACAGAATTATAGATGCATGCTATAGGCACAGGTATGTTGCCCAGAAAGGTTTTGTGGTCTCCACTCTTGAAGATACTCAAAAGCCATCTGAACATGTTCTTGGACTATCTGTTCTACATAGCCCTGCTTGAGCAGAGGAGGTGGACAGGGTGAGCTCTTCAGGCTCCTGCCAACCTCATCCATGCAGTTGTTTTGTGATATATTGGTGCTCAAATGTTTGTGATTATATACAGATATTAATATATTCATACATATTTGTTCATCTGTTTAGGGACGTACTTGCTAAAACCTACTGTATAAATTACTGGAAGTCACCATCTTCCAGTTTCCAAAGGAATATGTTGAAATAAAGACAAAACTTTCTGAGTATATGTTTTGATTAATATTTTCGAATTTCAGTCCTTGATTATGATTCTCTGAATGCATTTATTATACCTGCACTTCGGTAAATCTTATGCAAATTTTGGTGAAACTCTTTGTGACTCCCTGCTCTCGAAAGAAGATAATTTAAAACTCTTTTTACAACTGATTTTGAGCAATGTAGCTGATTTTTACTCGTTCTCTTGCATTTTATTTTCTTAAAAGTTTACAGCCTAAACATCCAGACTGCTTTCTCACAATTAGTTCTGTGGAATTGTGAGTTAGGAAACGAACAACTCTCATACAGTATCAACCTAGGAGAATGCACCTAGTCTAGGATCATGTCCTTGACAGTAGTTACAATAAGCTCTTTTACAAAAATAGTTCAAGAAGTTAAACTTTAATGTTAAAAAAATCGATGCATTGTAATGAGTCTGCTGGGATGGAGTTAATTTTTTTCACAGCATCCCACGTGGTGCCATTTCAGATTAGTGATCTAAACAGTGTTGATAGCACACCTGTGTTTCAACTGCTGAACGGTGCCTGCACAGCACTGAGATCATCTCTGTTTCTTACTCTCTGTATCCCTGCAGGTAGTTGGCTAGGGTTGGGCAACACAGCCAGGAAGTTTATTCAAATGGACAAAAGGGATGCTCAATACCATATAACACCATGCTAGGCAATAAAAAGTAGAAAGGAGGAGAGGTCTAAAGCAGGGATAGTTTTTCGAAGGCAGGCATTACATTGGAAATTGGCTGGACATCAGACTGGTAGGAGGAGGTGGTGAATAATTGCCTCTGTGTTATTTGTTTTGCTTTGTTTTGTAGCTCTTCACTTATTAAATTGTTTTTGTTTTGGCTGATGAGGTTTTGTCACTTTTTGTCCTATTTCTCTCCCTCATCCCACTTATATATCCATTCTAAAAGTCTGGGCTGTTTTAACAGTTCAACTCCAAATTTTTGCTTTAACTCTTGAAACTTGATAAAAATATTGCTCAAGGACTAAAAAATTATAACAAGTTCCCTGTACTAATCAGATATTAATAAAAAAAATGCTTCCACCATCAAGTTTTCTGCTACTAACAATAACTGAGTGACAGTTTATTATTGTGCTAGAAAACAGAGCACAAGGGTGGGTTTCAGAGAGAAACAGCAATAACATGTAAAGATTTATGTTTTTATCTTAAGCATTTAACTTTTATTGCATAAACAGTAGCCAGAGTGAAATACAGAATCCAAACAAATAAAATATCTGCTCTTTCATAACCCCCTTGGAAGCCAAGTCTTTTGACAACTTGCATGTCCTGAGATGATGAAAGGTGACTCCATTTGAGTATTTTCTATCCAAAATGAGCGTGTCAAATTTCATGAGATAAAGAGCTCCCAATGGCTTAGGAAGTGAATGCCTCAAGGCTGCTTAGAAACCTGTGGCAACATGATGGCAATACAATAATAATGTGCTATTTAGTTTAAAGATTGTCTTGGGCTCCACAGGGTAGAGCTATGAACACATCTGTCAACAGATTTTCTCTCCATCTTTCAGGGATGTGAAGAAAATATACTTACTAAGATGCCTTTTGAAATATTTTTTTTTAATTCTGTTTGGATGTTTATTTTCACAGCCTTTTTTGATGGTGTTTTTTAATATTTCTTTAAACATCATGGAGGTTGTTTCACCTATTTATATATATGTTACAATATTTAGAGAGAGTTGATAATGGTGAACAATTAAAATATGGCAATTTGGATTTGGCTTCAATAAATATTGAAGAGGAAAAACCATGGTAAAAGTATAAAACTAACCAAACCACTAAACTGTCACCCCCATCCCAGGGGGCGACACAAGAACGACACTCAGCAGCTCTGGCGAAAGCAAAGTAAAAAAAAACTCTTTATTAAAACATCTGACTCCATATATATATCTTTTTAAAATCCCAGTGTCATTGGAGGGCTACAGTGCCCCCTATTCAATGCCACTGGGCAACCCAACTGTGTCAGGTTGCTCGTCCTCCATAAAGGAATGCAAAACAATCAGTTATTTACATAAAGTGCGTGAGAAAGTTTGTGCAAAGAATACAAACATCAGAAGGCTTAGTAAAACTTGACAAAATCCGGGCAACACCAAACCTATTTTGTAAATGAACAAGTAATGGCAACACAGAGGGCAAATAATTTTCACTGAGTGGCATCCTGATGCACAGTTAAATACAGCAAGGCAGCACTACTCAAAATATGGGAACATATTCAAATCCAAAAGGTACTCCTCCAGGAGAAATCTTGTGCATCAGACTCACAGAGACATCTGAAATAACTGTCCTGTGGCATCTGCTTATTACCCCAGAAGAAAAAGGATCTCAAAAAAAATGTTTCTTTAAGATTAAAATTACTGACAGCATGCATTTACAGGTCATTTCGTTTTCCATGAATATAGTTGCTTTTTCTTTTCTTTTTTTTTTCCTGGAAATTAAAACAGAAATTCAGGAGATTTTAAAGGTAAAATCAATGTATTCAGAGAAACTGTATATATAGAAATGCTCCCACAGAACAACAGTCAGTTTCTGTGCTGCACACAGGACAGCAGCTTGACAGACTGATACACCCAGTCCTGATTGCAGAGAGATTTTCACTGCAGCTCCTCGGGTATCTTTTACATTTCTACACTACCTGGTCAGCCTCAATAAGGTAATAAAGTTAGAAGTGATACAGAACACCCAAGTGAGGTGGATCAGGGTCAGGAATAACACAAAAAAAGAGAAGTCATGATTCTTAAAATGTCACCCCCCCTTTTTACTCCCCTTCTTTTTTTTAACAGTGATTTCCTGGATGAATTGGCAAACACTTTCAGCTAGTTCCAAGCAACACAAAGTAAAAAAGTGTTGGGGCAAAGTTCCTTGACTAGGTTTGTAAGCCTCTTCTGCATTGACATCTAAAATTTTCAGATATAAAGTGAAAGCTTGAGAACAATGAGATTTACTCATAAGGGAAAAGAAAATAATAAAAAAAACTTAGCAAAAATAGAATGTTGAAGCTGCTTTAGATGTAAAATACATGCCATACACTCTATCCTGATTTTAATTCTTGACCCATGTCAAATCTACAATTGAATCTCTGGCTTCATTGTAGGTTTTTTCCTCTGTGTTTTCATATTTAAAATATTCTTTAAGATTACATTCTAATTTATAATTCAAAAAATGTTAGTGTTTACCCTATACTCTTTTTCTTATTCTTATGTATACTATGTACTTCATGGAAGAAATAAGAACATATGCTTTCTGTTCACAATTGCCTTTCATTTCCTTGCTATAATTATGCAAACTTTTTAAGGAGACAAAGAGAGGAAGGGAATTAGAAAAAGAATTCATAAAATGTTGTATAACTCAAACATTTTGTTTCTGGTAATTGCATTTCTGAGAAATGCACTAGCACTTTATACTGCATTATATCACAATATGTTTGTTTCTCTGAATATTCAATATGAACTGAAAATGAAGAACACTTGAGGGTATGTGAAGGAGAAATGGAGCTGTAGATACCATCCTTACAGAAGTTAAAAGAGGAATATATACTTCTGACTGTAGCAAAATTGGGAGGATACGTTCCCATGACTCCTATTTAGTTTAAATATTGCTGCTGCTTCTTCATAAAGGCTACAAATACAATTGTACATGTTTCAGAAAACCAAAAGTACAGATTTTAATGCTTTCTGTTCATTCTGGAAGTTTAAAACCCCAAACCCCTGAAGATAATAAGCATATAATTTCAAAAGTTCATATCTTATAATTTCCTAACTTTAAAAAAATAATTCAGTAAGTTGTGGAATAGAAAAAAATAAAAGCTAAAAAACACACAGAAATGGAATATACAGGCATAGGGCATTGACAATTTTGCTGATAAAGCTTCAGAAATCCCAGTACTAGTGAAAGACTCTGGTTGCCACAGAAGTTGTCAGTATTCTGGAAAAACTGCAGCTGTACTTTGAGTCCCACAGACAGCTAACTTCTGACAGCTGTGAATGGTTCTTTGTAAATGTAGACTTCTCTCTTTGACTCAAAGCTGAGCTTCTGGAAAAGCTCCAAAACAGCTACTCTTGTGTGGCTGAAAAATGCTCCAATTGCATGCTAGGAGACGGCATGGCAGACTAGACACATCTAAACGTGTGCAAAATCTGCTGATGCTCTATTTTTCTTTCCCCATATCAGGATTGCAAGTTGTCTGTTTTGCACTTCCTGTATACTTAAATCTAGGGAACATCAGTAGGCAGAAGGAGTGCCATAGAAATGCAGGGTCAAAACACGTGACAACAGACTGCTATTGAGTTAATGTAAACGGTAACCTAGGTTTCAAGGACTCAAGGGCTCCATCAAGAAAATAACTCAAAATGTTGAAAGATGGTAGAAACAAAAAATTAATTTTTTAACAGCATGATCAATATAGATGAAACAGGATTTGTTTCAACAGTATCTTTTCAATCAGTGTTAACTCAATTCCCATTAAAATTTTTGAGATTTCAACAGCATTCTTGATAAGGAAAGTAATTTTTAAAATTGTCCTTTATCATGAGTTCTTCTTTTTAACCCCACAGCCTTTCAGTTTAGGAAGCCTATTGATCATATTCCTGATTTATTTTTTCCTATCATGGGAATGACACGCTTCAAGCATGCGCAAAAATCTCATCTAGAAGACCCCATTTTTCTTTACTATTCTGGGATCAAATTAGTAATGGAGAGTGTAGAGAAATTACCCTCATATTCACATACCCTGTCTGTAGGCAAAGAGCAAATGCAGCCACTGTGTCTTGGCAACAGTACGATCATTCTTCCTCTCTAGTTGTGCAGTACCTTAAAGAAGGCAGATGAATGAGGAATGATGCATTAGTACTGGGTAGCAGGGCAGACACTTGCCCCACCCCCAAAAGTTATACTTGCAGATACAATCTAGGAGAGACATACTTAGGAGATATATGCTCTCCTATACATACACATGCACACATATAAATATATCCATGTAGAAGAGTTACAACTCTAGGACTTCCCTTCACACTCTACCATCTGCAGAGACACCCTCGATGTTTGTCTTCAACTGATGCTGCAAGCACCTTCTCTTATCACAAGGCTATCCATTTTCTGTGGAGAAGAACCTTATTTAAGGGTCAGGCTGACCCCAAAAATCTTTGAGAGGAGCAGACGCAGTACTGCCTTTGAAATATGATGTGACCATAGTCTATATAAAGCAAAGACAAGTGTGTGTATTTACCCTTGTGCTGGTACTACCTCAAATCTGCAATACAGACAAAATTGAAATATAACAGAAGGGTATACCCCAGAAAAAAAATGCATTTAAGAATTAAAATTTTCCTGCTTTAGTAGAATT
>WBNO01025237.1:0-33891 GCA_013400575.1 Peucedramus taeniatus
AATACAAATATATTAATACAGCTGTAAAAGGCATCTACTTTTCAAGTTTCAAAGCCACTTGTCCTTTCATCTTGCACCTCAAAACAGGCCTGAGGTAGGAATGTATTGCAGTATAAATACAGACCTCAGAGCACACTATTCTTTGGTAAAATATTGTGTTGTAATGAGATAACACTGCACCTCTAATAGTTTACCATATCATGGAGGCCTACAGTTATCTCAATCTGAAGTCTGTTCAGCCTAGTCTTATCTACTCATTTAGTTATTTTTTTATTTACATATTTTCAATGCAACTTGATTGTCCATAAACAAATAGATGCTTAGTACCAGTTGTCAGTGTTGTTTCAATGAAAGGGCCAATATTTCCACTAATTTTCATGAGAACAGCATACATGCTGAGATTTTTGAAAGAGGTGTTTTTCTCTTTTACAAACTCATACTCAATCTAATCTACATGCACTAAGATACAAAGCATTTCACAAATTAAATATGTCCACAACTCAGAAAAGACATTTGCCAGGGAAAAAAGGAATCAAACAATGTAGTCATGGTAACCTGTAATTAAAGATCAGATCCAAAAGCTTATCACAGAATTGGTATCTACAATACACACATTCTTTCTCATCTTATTAGAAATAAATTCTAGAGAAAAATTGTATCCAAAACCAGTTTTCTTTCTAGCAAATGTGGGTCAAAGAGTTCCTTAATCAGCACATAGGATAGCATGAGCTGAGCCAAAGAGACACCAAACTGGGATGTGTGTTGATAGCTCTAAGGAAATTTACTGAAAAGGCATGTTTATTGAATGGGCTTAGGAGAGCATCAAACTGTGAAGGTGTGTAGAGTACCAGATGTTTCTCAACAAGTCTTTAAAAGCAAACATAGCAAAAAACTCTGACTGGGTGAGATAAAATCTCATGACAGCCCAGGTTGGAAGGCCTTTGAGAGATCACCTCAACATCTTATGGAAAAGGAAACCTAGATGAGATTTGCTAATAACCTTCCCAGTCGTGTCCTGAAAACTTCCAGTGATGGGGTCTCACACCCTTAGGGAAGTTGTTTAAGTGACTGATTGTTCTCACTCTGAGAATTTTCTTTTTCGCATCAAGATGCAACCTATCCTGGAACCTGGTGCCCTTTGTAATCTCCACGTTACTCCTTAGGAAGAGAAAACCTCCATCCTCTTTGTAGCCACCATTTAAGCACAGGAAGATGGTGATGAGATCCCCTGTGAGATTTTTCTTCTCCAGAGTGAAAATACTTCTCTCCTTCAGTTTTTTCTCATAAGGCATTTTCTCCAGATGTGTGCTCATTTTTATGGCTTCCTTTGGTGATGAGATTGAATATTTGTGTTATCATTTATTCTGCCTCATGACTAGAAAAAGTGGTTAGATATATTTGGGAAGGACAGAGTTATAGTTTGAGAGTCACTGTTGTCCCACCTACTGCCTCAACACCTGCCTGGTAATTACTTTGCCAATGGATGGGAAAAGTGTCCTAGCTAGGACAAGAAAGGACTCAAATAAGTGTTAGAGTTGATGTGACAATTGAGAGATTCATGATCCTAAATGCATTTTCACCAAAAAGACCTGGAATTATGGTCAGGCATTTGGGACCTACCATGTCTTGTAATAATGAGAGTGACACAATGATCAATCCCCTGATCTACCCAAGTGTGTGCTTTCAGGTTTGCTTTAATCACTGGGTGAGGAAAGGCCCTGAAGATGTCATTTGTCAGACCAAAAACTACCTGGTTGCTGAATGAGGAAAATACTGCTCTGGATCTAGGTATTTTTAAGAATGTGTTTTCCATAATCTATTTAAACTTAAGAGTATTTTATTTCTTTAAGACATTTTGTTTCCCCTGATTAGAAGGATATGATTAACACAGTGATTTTACTGTAGCAGTAATATTAATTAATCATTTACTATCACTTAGGTAGAAAATTGGTATTCTTGGTTGTATATTTTGAATGGACTCTGTAATTCTGGTAATGAATCCTCAAGAGTTCTTCAGAGTGACTTCACGTGAGCAACTCATATCACAAGATTAATACGAGACTAGAATAATTTTGTATAACACATAAAGAGCTCTATCCTCATTTGCTCAAAACCAAAATGAGCAAATGTCAGGAACACACCGACACACAAAGAAAGTCTTTTTAACTAAAAACTGGTCAACTCAGGTTTGTGCTTTTGCCATCATCTACAAGTCTATACATTTTTTGAAACAATAGGGGATTATTACTTCAAGGATGATGAAAACACTTCAGAACTAGCAAAGCACTTGCTCATCAAGAGTGTTTTTCTTCATTGTCCTTGTTCTACTTTGCCCATTACATTTTTTTCATCAATATCATTTCTCTGCTGACAGTAAATACCAATAGATTCATCATACTAACAAGATATGAGATCAAGAAAGAGATACATCCAAACTACTATTACTACTACTTCCTTATTTTGAGAAAAAGGCATTCATTTAACACATATATGTTAAAGTCAGATATTTCTATATAGCAAGCTCCTCAAAAGCATTTTCTAACAATTCTTGTTTGCATTCTAGCCTTGACAACTGTGATCTCAAAGAAACCATCAGTGTTTGGGCACAGTCAGAAGCCCTTAGGACTTCTGAAAACCCATGTTTTCCTGAAGACAAACACCTTTGTGGAGTGTGCAGGTGGGGATAGGGAAGAGGAGAAGATTAGTGACAAATTCTCCCCACAAAAAACTATTTGGGAAACATGCTTAGAATTAGAGTCAATTCTTAGGCAACAACTCTGTCCTCACCAGCTTTTCACAAGCCATAATAGGGTGTCAAAATTATATCTATCTACTTGGTCAGTGTCTTTGATGTAAGTGACAAAGCAATACTCTTTAGCTTGTTCCTCTGCTTTCTGTGATTTCCTAGAACTCTTATTCAAGGACTGACAAGGTCAAGGACTATTTAACTTCCAAAAGTCAGAAAAGTAAAAAAGGACTTCAGTTGGGCCATCTGGCCTCTATAACACTGCAGATCACTGGTAGGGACCAAAACGAGTTTTCACTGTCACTGATAGCTACTTTAAGCAGAAGATCACTCTCCCTCCTTATGGAAGCATGATTTGTGTTCCCTTAACAAAACTACCAGTTTCAGTCAAACAAAATTAAATTACAACATGGAACAGAACTTAGTATTTTTGGCTGAATAAAGTAATCAAAATAATTCTTATTACTTAATTATAGTAGCTAATGGGCATGGGACCTATTGCTTTGCTCTCTCAGATAAACACACAAGTCAGCAGCCTGCAGTGCTGCACTCACCTGTAGGCATAACAATGCTGAAATCTATTGTGCACAGCAGACCAGCTTCAACAAGGGACCAGGGAGCACTCACCTTGGAATATCCTACATCCCACAAGTGAAGGTGATTTTCTATTACAAGCACTTTACACCTCTTTTCTACTCTTTTACCAATTCCTATACGGAAGGAATATGTATGCCAAATTTTGCAAGGTCCTAAGTCCATGGGCTGAAAAGAAAGAAGCATTTTCCTCCCCCAGCCGTGGGATAAGAGCACTTTCCTTCCACTAAAACTATCCACCAACCAATCTGGTTTTGTGTTTCATTCTGTCTGAGTCATTTCTATGGTGGACTGAACATTTCTAGGAAAACAAATAAATAATGAACTTATATCACACAATTCATTCGCTTCCATATCTACAGTGACTGAGGCCAGTCTTGTAGAGACAGGAGCCTTGCTCACTAAACACAGAGTTTCTGGGATTTTGCTTCTTGACAAAATCATTCTTAATCATTCCTGTCCCCTTCCTGTTGTGGGAAAATGATAGTGGAAAAAGAAGCAGCAAGGCATGTTAAATGGAAAGCTAGGGAGAGGGGTGCATAAATAATATGCAAAACTCTGCACCCCTGTGAGACCAGGACTGAGTCTAGCTGAACGTGCGGACAGTCAGGGTACTGGTTCCCTATGCTGAGGATGCAAAGTGGGCATCAGCTCCAGCAAAAATAGCTGCCAGCCTAAAAAGAGGAAAAGAAGAATCTACCCCTATCTTCCTACGTCGTTCATTCACTGGATGCTTCCCTGTTCCCTCTACACCACATCCACCCAGCTCCGCTCAGGGATCATTCAGCCCATGTCTGAAGAGAAGGCATTTCCTCAGGGACTCTCCATGTGACTCTGGCCCTGAGCAGGCCCCAGATGCTCCTATCTGAAAGGGGTGGTCCCATCCTATCCCAGGCACCAAAATATCTCTGAAAGATATTTTGATTACAGCTCTGAAAATAGCATTTCATATATAACACATATATGGCATAACTTTCTCTCTTACACTGCAGGGCTGTCGAATAAAGTCAATGGAATTGCAGTGATGTAAAATACGCATAAGTAAGGTAAGAGCCCTTTCTGCCCTCTGCAGCCTGATCATATGAGAAGCTGAACATTTACCACTAAGTGCTTAATGCCCTCTGCTCACATCTATTTGGTTTCAGTGAGAATTCAGCTAGCAGAGTTAATCTCTTACAACCTACTATTCTGATACAATATGTTGCTCACATTCAGGAAATCTGAACTGAGTTTAGAAATTCCCAGGTCCCTCTGACAGTCAATAACTTACTATTTTAGTGCAATGAGCACATTAGCCCTGAACAGCTTGAGACTGCATTCTCCATTGATCAGATAAACAATTTGTGAGATATTTTATTACAAAATGACGCACCAATTTAGCCATCTTTTCATCAATGATGTGCTTAAATTGGATGTGAAATGCCAAGAAAGTTGCCTCCCCAGGGTGCCATCAGTGAGAAATGTAAAGCAGAGGCTTTCAGTTAATACAGCTCATGTAGCAGAGTTTTATCTTTCAGTCAAATCAAATTTAAGTCAGCTGGTAATACATGTTTGACCTCCCATTATCTAAAGCCATAAATTGCATTGTAGTGATTTGTTAATCTTGCCTTAAATCATCCAGCAACCTTTATATCCTTTTTTTTTTATGAATCATGGGTTTGTTTTTTTTTTTTTTCATTTACTTATGAGTCCATAAAGTACAGTTGATTACATCTCTGGTTTTTTGTACCTACCCCAGTCATTCAAGAACCCTTACTTCTGTTGAATATAAAATGCATTATTGTTTCTAAATTCATTTAGGTACAGAATACCACACTCTGGCCATAAGTGCTTTATTCCAGAGATAGCATGAATAGTCTCAAAAGCCCACTTTCAGATTGCATCTCTGAATCACAAAAGAAATGGAAAATGAATCATACAGTATTTGTGATCTTTTCTCAAAAAGTATCTAAGCATGTGTCAGCATATTTACTAATAAAAATTTAATTAACAGAATGGATGTCCTCTTTTATATCACAGCCACTTAATGTTGCACTTCTATCACATTTTCATCATGGAATTTTAGGAATGACATAAACCATCATGGTTCAATACATGACATAAACAGGCAACATTCTTCATTTTCCTCACCACTGCTTTTGAAACAAGATATGGAAAACTCTGGAATACAAAGTATACACAGAACTATGGAAAATGAAGTATCTTCATGGTATTTCCAGAAGATAAAGTTCAGGAGCCAAAATTCACGAGATTATGAAAAATGCATTTTTTTTAATGTAAACATTCAGTCTCAATTATTTACTATAATCAGACTTTCTAAGAATTGCTTTGCTTCAACATCCGTGTGATACTGAGTTTTGCCAGCTTTTAGAATCTTGCAGCCTGCAATCAACATTAGAGTCCTTGGCAGAGGATCCAGAAAAGGCATAGTCCTGTGTGTTGGGCATTGTAAACAGCCCTATGGAGAGATGCACCATAATCAATGTCACGGGGGTAAGAGCAGAGACTCACCAAACTCATTTAAAGGTGTAGCTACTAAGCCTTCATTAGGTAGGTCCACTTTCAGTCCTGGCTGATCTAAACAGGATTCAGACTGCTTATGTGTAAGATGGTAATTAGCAATGAATTGAGAGATTTATTCTCTGTGCTTGCAAAATAAAAAAAAAAAAAACAAAAACAAAAACAAAACAAAAACCAGCTTTTTTATCCTGGCAATGCAGTTTTTCCATACTTCAAAGATGTTTCAGATAGACTTTACTCTTGTCTTGATTAACAGGCAAAACGTCCCCTTTCCTCAGGTCAGGCCTCCTCTTTGCCACACTAAGTTTTAAAGGGATCACTCCCACTGACCAAAGCACAGATGGTAAAGCACAAATAGGCACAGCATTCAAACTTCTTGATATTACAGTACAGAGCACTTAAGCTAATTTTTATTAAGTCAAGCTTTATCTTTTGGTCTTGCAGGATGTCTCAGAAGGTGTAAAATCAATTTTTCCTACATCACCTCTGTCCTTTACTACAGCTATCATCTCTGTTACTGTCTGTGTGGACTTGTCTTGCAAAGGAGCTCATGACACCAATAGCAAAAGAAAACACCGACGCCACAAGAGACCTGTAATCACGCCTAAGCTTGCATTCACACTTCAGGGACATTCCAATATCTACCCTAGATCATCTTCCCTTTCACTTCTGCCACTGCGTATGAAAACCTTTAGGATGGGATGCTAGAGATAAGGCCTATTGCAGGAGCTATCTCTAAAAAGCAGAGCTGTCAGTCAAACAGATAGAAACTCAGGCAATTAATCTTGTAATTAGAGATCAAAGAGCAATACTGTTAGTTATTCTAAAGAGTTGTATTCCAAAGAGTCATATTTCAAAGGGTAGTTATTCCCACGCAGTAACAATTCACATTAACAACTCTTTCTCTCGTACCTTAAATGTTGGTTCTCAAGGTTTAGTACGGAAGTCAAACACAAAAAAATAAAATCAAGCTAGGAAAAGAAGTTCTGGCTCACCTTTGTTTTTTGATACAGCTCTTAAGAGTTCTCTGTTCATTGCATCTCTCTGTGTCACCAAGACTACTCAGGAACTAGCAATAAAGGCAGAAATACATAAATACAATAGAGGCAATACAATAAGGGCAGATATAGAAGTGTTATGTGGCTTACAGCCCATTCATAGCTTATCAACATTTTTGATAAAATGTAGGTGCAACATTAATAAGCATCTAATTTGAAATTTTATGTTAAGAACACAAATGAGTAATTAGCAAAAGAGCAGTTTTTAGATGTTACATTTCAATACACTTGGGAGGGTGGGGGTGATACAAAGGAGTTGTGCTTAGCACTCATAGCAGCTAAACATTTGCGGAGTGTCTGAGTGTTAGTGGGGCTAACATCAAACACTACACAAGAAATCATTGCTGGGACCCCAAAATCATCATCAGAATGTTAAAAAACCCAACCAAACAAACAAAACAAACAAACAAACAAACAAAAAAAAACCCAAAAAAAACAACAACAATAGATCATTGAGTCCAATTAATATAGAGAAAATTAAAAAATACTTCTAATTTGTCTTTTAATTTGACTTTTTGGTTTGGTGCACTAGGACTGCTCTAAACTTCTTAACAGCACTAGGAATACTGAAAACATTCTCAAATTTCTGAATGAAAACTAAGATGATAACATAATCACTCATTTCTGGTAATCAAGCATTTAAATAAATTTATTGCTAAACTGGTACTAAATAATATTCTCATGGTATAATCAACTAATGAACAATCATGACTCAGTACAAGCTACATAGCTAACTCAGATCAGGTAAATATTGAAAGCCCAAAGGCAGCTCCTGGGCCCTGCTTTATTCCCTGAGTGTTATTTAGACCTCAGGCACACTCAGTGTAGACACAAACCCTATTTGAGAGAGAAAGGACACATCACCAACATGCTCCCATGGATCCTAATGCAACATTTCTACTTATTTTACAGCCTCTCTACAAAAGCATTTGAAAAGTATGGTTCTGGGGAGAAGCCCAGAACATCAGTACTTACTTAAAATTAAAATCATTTTTGTAACAATAATACTGCTGTTTCAATTTTGAAAAAGCTGAACTCACATTAAAACTCATCTAAAGTATGAACCTTTTACCCAACACCACTATTCCACTAAATGGTAAAGCTTCCAGATATACTTAAAAATTTGAGAATCCATTGCCACAAAATGCATACAAAGTCAAACTAAACATAAAGCCATAAAGATGACCTTATCTTCCCAATGGGACAGAAAATCACTATCTAGAAGACACTGGAAGTATTTCATAGAAACATAGGATCATTTCATTTGGAATAAAACCTTTTAGATCATTGAGTCCAATTTAAAAAGAAAGATAAAGAGTTTTTCAACTTCTGACTGACAACACTAATTAAAATCTTTGTATTTTTATTTGAAAATAGTATTGTATTTGTGCATATGAGAAAAAATCACTAGGAACAAAGTGATCTTGTAAAAGATCATGTAGTATAAGTTTCAAATGTGACAGAAGCAATCTGGCAGGTTTATTATAGGCCAGTAGTCAGAGCAGATTTTTTGAAAAAACACCAGAAGTGTTATAAAACTATTATAATTTCTATGATCTCAAAATTCAGAAGACTCTGCTTGTGAAAGCCTTACAAGTTTGGTATAGTTTGTTTTGGTTTTTTTTCTCATTATTTAGTTTATCATTTATTACACCCAAAAGCAATCTTGTTTTTATCTCCATATTCTGCTCTTGCTGCATACTTGCAAATTTCATAAGACTCTCCTTCAACTAAATTATTTCAATTTTCTATTCATACACTCAAGACTTCAATCAGTATGGCTATTTGAAAAATTATATCACCAGCAAGCGCAGACAAGAATTTATCTTTTGTAAGCTATAAAAGAGGAAGATATTTATTTTCATTCCTGTAGGAGAGGTAGGTTGTGACAATAAAAGGTAAATGACACCCACAGACACTGCACAGTCAAAACATGGGTTTTTTTTCAGAAAAAACATTAAAATTGTCACACATTTTTACGGTTTTGCAGCTGCCATTAATATTCACAAATTCAGCCCTGTGTTTAGATTTTCTTTTGTATCAAATCCAACTAAAAATATTACATCTACTTGTGAAAAAACTAAAATATGGGTATTTAAGACTGCAAAGACAGGGTGTTCACATGATCTTAATAATGTTAACTAATACACATGGACATGCAGAATCAGACAGAGTAGCATCTTTCCAAATAACTCAACCAATGTATTTTTTCAGGTAACTGTACCAATATGGATAATTCTCATCAGCAAGGGTTCTTCATGTATTAAATGGAAGCATGATTCAAAAACAGCAACAGAGTCTGTCCTAGCACTGCTTGATAGAGAGGAGCCCATAATGTGGGACACTTAAAAAAAAAGGCACCTGTTCTCACCTTGGAACTGGTCTGCACTAAACATGATAAAAACAACACAAAACAAACCAAATTAAAAAACAACCAGAAAAAAAAATTCCTTGAATTTGAATTCTCCGTTGAGAGGACCTTAAGCTTATGCTGACTGGAAATTCAGATGGCTTCCTGAGCAACACAAAATTCAAGAATGCTACTGGATGTTATTTTAAAATTTGGTCTTTTTGTTTTAAAAAAATCAATGTTGCACAGTTGTGTTAAACAAAACACATGACATTTTACTTCATACCACTATGCCAGATATAAACATTATTCACTTTTGAAATTCATAATTTTAAGAACACTGTAAATGTATATGGGTAGCCAGTGAGCTATCAATGAAGCTGGAGAACAAAAATTCATAGAATAAGTAGATCCACCATTGTCTACCTCCTAATACCACTGGGCCTCAAACTCTTGCATCACCAAAACTCAGAAATTGTATTAACACATACAAATCCAAATTTGGGATTTGCCAAATCCACTGGGAAAATAATTTAAGCAGAAAAATCGAATGACACCTAAAAACTGTGTAAAAGCATTTCAGTACAAGTCTGAAAATCTTCTACCTGAAGCAATTAAGAAAGATGCCTTCACCAGTTAAAACTACCCTAACAAGTATGAAAGTAGCTATGAAAGCATTGCTTGCTGATTGAAGAAACAAGAAGCTGATGATAAATATAAATCAGAGTGTAGGAATTGTAGAAAATTGATAAGGAAGGGAAGCAAAACGACTCAATCTATCATTATGCCAGAGCTAAGGACAATATTTCTTCACTGAAAGAGTGACTAGGCACCGGAATCGTGGAAGTGGTGGAGTCATCATCCCTGGAAATTTTTTTAAAAAGACTGGACTTGGCACACTTAGTGCCATGGTTTAGCTGATGAGGAGGTGTTAGGTCACAGTTTCAAACTAGTTCATTCCGTGATTCTGTGATTCTGTAACTTAAAGGCCTATTTCTCCATGAAAGCATACTTAAGGAAGGAAAGGCCAGTCAGGACTTACTTTTTCAGCCACAAGTGAAATAAGTTTAGGCTTCTGACATCATTAAGAGACATACTGCATTAGAACAGCAGCTCTGTTGATGCTGGTAATTCTCCTCCCTCATGTATTCTTGCTCCTTCTATTGCCAGCTACACTATCCTGCTGTTAAATCTTCCCGAGTCCCTGCAGGAAAGAAGGAAGACTAAAAGAAGAGGCAATAGTGCAAAGGTATGGCTTCCAAACTTCTCTCAGACTTTTTACTTGCATCATATCCATATTTGGCTGAAATCCAAATTATACTGTCTAGTAACTGCTAGAACTTCCCTCCTCCAGCATTTCCCCAACTGTATCATCACACTTAACGCACTTCCACTGACTGAATTAAGGCAGTACTGTGCCTTTCTTATTAGACTTCACTTCATTGCCCTGCTCTAGCTTCCAGATGTACAAATTTACCCTTCTGTCAAGTTTCCCCCTCAGTCTCCCAATCCCTTCAGCCCCAAACCAGGAAAAACACACACATATACACACACACACACACACATACACACACACACACAGAGTCACTCACAGCACACCCACACCCACACCCACCCTCTCTGTCAAACTGCATTGCTGGTCCATGCCAATAAGAAAAACACCTTTGCAAAATCCTGCTTTGCAGCCAGCCTTCAAGCACGCTTCTCTCGCAATGCCTACAGATAATGGCAGTCCCCACTGACAAGGCCAGGAGTGGTCTGAGATTTCTGAGACGGCTAGGAGAGAAAGAAACAAACAGACAGAAGGCATTGCATGAGGATACTCTTTTCCAAGAATGAAATGACTCTAATACACTGTAGCCACATTAGGTACAGGTTTAACAAACTTCCTTAACTCATTTTCCCCGAGCACTCTGTGTGAACAGGGCCCCTCTCTGCATTACCACACTTGCGCTTGCCAATATGCTCACAGCACCTTATCTGTTGCAGCCCTCAGCTGCATCTGGTCTGAAACACTGACTGTGAGTTTTGGCTTTTCTTACATTTCCATGCAGTGTCTAGGGTAAGGTAGCTCTGAACTTTTAATGTGGTTCTTAAATGCTACCTTGATATAAGTGGCTAAGAGAAACAGCAGTAATAAGACTACTTATTTAGGGAGCAACAACCATCTCACCACTATGGTTGGTTTCAATCCTTCAAGAATTATGGACTGCATGACTCGACCAGCACATACCATTTTGCAGACAAATTAAGTTTTGCTCACTTGATGTCTACTCTCCCTTTAGCCACTTAGGTACTGGACAAGAACACTTTAGGTACTGGACAAGAACACTTTAAATATAAATTTAAATTTTGTTCATTGGTTCTAGCTCATCTCTATTTCCAGTGTAATCGAACGTAAATCTGATCACACAGCTTGGATAATATCATTGTTCACTGTATAGCCATGGCTCACCGTCACACTGGACAAGATCACACAGGGGATAAGGTCACGGAAACTCTCTGTGTGTCTTCTACCCTGTGATGTTATCAGGTACTCAACCCTAAAGCAATAGAAACACACTGATAAAAGAGGGGAAAGGGAACTGTGATAATAAATCAACTCAACTGCAGAGAAAGTGCCAGGGAAAACAATATTGATTTTTTTTTACAAGTCAGCGCACAGATTTGTCAGACAAAAGAATAGAGATGTCAAAACCCACAGAATCAAACAAACTAATATTAAGAGAAAAACATCCACACTACCTACAAATGCTAGAATGTGTGCATAGCGATGTTTATCAGGAAGAAGAATGTATTTTATCATACTCAGAAAATTTAAAGTAAATATTTATATGATCGGTATTTAGAAGCTACTGTTTGCCCCACACTGATTTCACATTAAGACATCTAAGTAGAGTCAGGCAGAAAAGCAGTCCACTGCAAAAGAAAAGTGCCTCTGACCCAGTGAACAAAAGATGCTTCACTCCTCACCTAGGGGAGGTGACTCAGTGGTCACCACCTCCCCAGGTGATAGCAAATTATCTTGCTTCTCTTCAGTGACTTAGACGAGCTTGCTTTCTGAAATGGCCATGTTATGCTCCTGGAAAATAGGGGATTGGTCAGGGGAGGTCAAGCAGACAAGACTATATTGGAGAGAGAAGACATTTAAGTTCTATTCCACTAATGAAAAGAAGTATTAAAATTATATAACCTATTAAAATAAGTATAATAGACAAAATCATACACTTTGATTCTCTCACTGAGGATCATAAGCAAGTAGTAGTTACATGAAATTCTGAGAGTAAGAATAGGAATAACTAGCAGTTCATGGCAGTGATTCATCTGCTATCTAACACTTATCTTTAATAAATTCAGAGAAAATAAGGTCAAAAGGACTCTTACTTCAAATATTGTATCCTGTGGAACAGAAGCCCTTAAATGCAGTTCCTCTTGTTTGTATTCCCAAAGCCTGTTTGGCAAAATCAATTATTTTAGAAAGACATTTAACATAGATTTGAAGACTTTATAAGGTGTAGAAATCACCACACCCACTGGTAAACCGTGCTAGCACTTCCCTGCCCTCACTGTTACAAATTACAACTCATTCCTTATTCAAATTTAGATGTCTTTAACTTGCCGCCAATAACCTTTTCTCTCTTAAATTACAGGGGCAAGATTTTCTCACCATAAAGGCATTTGGGCATTATAATCACAGCACTTTTAATTCTTCTTTTTTCTAAAAAGGGAGCGACTGAATTCCTTAAAACTCTCATTATAACTCGTATTTCTCAGCACAAGAGTTATTTTTGTGGCTCCTTTTATCAATACTTTTAACCTTTGCAACTCTGGAGCTGCAAGGGGTTGTTACTCGCATGGATGTGGGTTGCACCTGTGACTGTCTAGAGATAAATTGATGTCATTTCCCCAATTCACAGGACTTCAGCACCTTTCATGCTACTGCCAGTAGGGCACCAGGCATACCCACGGCTACATGCCATGGAATATGTGCCAGGTACTGTGGGAAACCAGGACATCTCTCTTGTGGCCTTGGATGGGCTGAGACCCTGGCAGGGGGCTCAGAGGGCTTGGCACAGAGCCCAGGACCCTTCTGCCNTGTAGTTTATAATATAAAAAGACAACACAGCCCTGGGGGCGGGCAGTGTGCCTTGGACTGACCTGCTGGATGCATCTCGGCTGGTCAGGGAGAACATCTCGGGACTCTCGGGAACATCCCAGACAGGGGAATCCCGAGAAGGTACAAATTAATACTGAACCACAAATCAGGGCACTGTAAAAACATTATGCTTTAGCAAATGTTGATGTTCTTTAAATTGGACATGCTGTTTTCATTTGCTTGGCCTTGTTTTTATTACCATGTTTTTATATCCATTGAATGAGAAGCAGTGCCAAAAAGGAAGAAAATAAACTGTGCTTCATCTTTGCAGGATGGTCACAAGAGTCTTGTTTAGGAAAAAAAAAAAAAAACTACATTAGAAGTAGCAGACCAGTTCTAGGCATCACTGGAAAGATAAGCAGCAGCCTTTATTTTCAACACCTACGCTTCGTCAGCTGCCAGCATGCTAAAAGAATTATGAACTTTCAAATACTCCTGAATTTTATATGTACATTCTTTCTGCAATAGGATTTTTGTTTTCTTTTCCCATCTTTTCAGTCTCTGAAAGGGTTATTCAAGAATAAGAAATGCAATGCAGAGAAATATGTATGATTTTATACCTAATTATTTGATACTGCATCTCTGAATAGTTGGAAAATCTATTAAAATAAAGGATGTAATTAAACTCTTTTTCTGACAGTAGTTTCCCCTTTGCAAACTTCCTAAGTTTAAAACACATCCATGCCATGAGCCACACCAGCAGAACACTTGTGCCTGAGGTTCCCTTCTCATGGGACACTCCCAATTACTAAAGAAAAGTGAAGTGCTTCATAACCAAAGTTTTCATAGCTTTCAGCAGAGTGAAGCAGCTGCCCGTGCTGTGAATCCTTCCCATAGCATGGGCAATCCCCAGTCCCACCAGTGAATTAGAACCTCTTCATGATGAGGACACAGCACAAATTTGAAACATGGTCTGACTAAAATGCCAGTATTTGCGAAGGCTTACAGCTGATTTTGTTTGCTTGGCACAGAACCACAGAATGGAAACTGCCTTTCCATGAGCTCTTCAGGAAAAAGCAGTTCAGTGGTAAACAATATTTCAGAAGCAGAATCTGTGTCTTTCCTGTTTAATTTTTAAAAGCCAAGTAAAATTGTGTTGAAGTGAGGGCTATTAAGGCAGCCATCCTTCAGCAACTTAAATGCTCTGATAGTCCCTAGAACCTTTAGGAGAAAGGGTGATACTGCTAAATGCACTATGGACAGGAGAAACACAAACCACTGGATTAAGAGACCAAGACTTTTGAATAAATACATGAGTATTGAATACATGTGATAAATTATATGAGCAGGAAATAACAAGTCTTGCTGAAAATACACTTTTTCCAATATACACTGTTTTGTTCATGTTCATCAGGCCTGCCAAACATACAAAAGTTGTTTATTTGGATATTGTATGGGCTATTTACTACCTGGGCTTCTGAACTCAAGCCCACAGTTTAAGCCTATGGAGCCTTGGAAAAACTCCACCAAGAGCTCTAACACTGGATTCCTTATACTTATCTTTGCATTTTTATGAAAACATCTAGACGTCCATTCCATGAAAAAACATTTCATGGAATCATACTTCTTAGACATAAATAAAATCATATCTACTATTTTAGCAAGAAATTGTCCTTCCTATTATTTTCCTTAGAAATCTCTTTCGTACTCTCCAAACTAATGATTAAAGTGAATGCTTTCCTTCCTTCTACTTTCCTGCAAAAATTAAGAGAATTGTCCCTGAACAAAAACCAAATAAAAAAAAAAAAAAATTATTCTTAAAGAGGTTAGAAAAACCTCAGTTGTGAAGGTGCAATTCAAGGTTTTTATATGAGAACTTCATTTTACTGATCTTACTAGAAACAATTTTAAATTACATTTTTGTTCAAAATTCTTGGGGAAAAAAACCCCAAACTCTTCAAACTCTACTGATTTCATCATTTAATGCTTTATTTTTCCATTTCAAGTGTGTGACTTACAACATGGGCAGCTATACAGAATATTTCACAGGGGACTACTTCTTTATTCTCTTCCTGAATGTCCTGGTTTTGGCTGGGATAATGTTAGTAAACCTGAGTGCCTGTTCCAACTCATCCAATACTTCCCCCCTTTAGTCTCCTGCCTGGCTCACTTTTCCCTATCTGCTGACATAACATCAGTATTGAGTGGCAACAACCAAAACATTCATGACAAACTTATCTTGCTCAGCCTGTGCAGCTATTTGTCTGCTTTAAAGACAAGTTACTCTTATGAAAATCTAACATGAGCACAACATGCCTGCTGGCATTATTCCTTTGCACCAGCACATCTTATGAGCGTAACAAGGCTCATCCATCATAAGTCCTAACCATGGACTGAGGTGAAAGGTCAGGAGTCAGGGATTGGAGAAAGTCAACTGTAAGGGGACAGGAGGCATGCTGATAGGTAAAAGACTGTATCACTGTCATCTACTGGCAGCAGTGATTGACAAAGACAATATTGTTTAGTAATACATGACAATTATCCATTTATTTCACATTTTCCTTTTGCTCTTCACAGCTGGGGAGATGCAATTGCTTCTGCTGAAAGTCCATGAGAAACTTTTATGATTTCTGCTATGTCTGTAGTGCCAAGCATCTGCTCAGCTTTTAGAGGTGACCCCTCAGTGAGAGGCTCATCATTTTAGGTTCCAGGTTCAGTCATTTTGCCTTACGCAGATAAGATTTCTTATTCCTCCAGAGGGTTCAAGAAAGTGAAAGAAAATGGTCTTGCCACTGTCAGATGTTCCTGATAGCACTGTTCTGGAGATTTTTCTCTGCAGGGATGTTCTTTTTCAAAACCCATCATTATGCTAAGACTTCCTTAATTCCCACAAGCTTTACAAAATAAGCCTCGCTATCTCTGAGCAGGGCTTCTCTTTCACTCCCAACTATCCATTCTGGAATCTCAGCAACAGTTTTCCAATTTCTAAGACAATTAATTTCCATTATTCTAAATCTCTTAATCATAAGATTGGATACCTAACCAGTAAAAAAAACATGCTCCAGTTTTTAAATGTTTTTTTCCACAAAATTAAGAAGCAAAAGAACAGTATATTTGGGATTATTTTAAGAAGAGAGAGAAGTTTCAGCAGTCTACTAAACAACTGAATGTCTTTCTCTCTCAAAAAGATGTTATGTTGTAAAAGCAGTAAACAATAATATAAAGAAAGTTTCCTAAATTACTTCACCTTCCTTTTAATGCTTCACAGTCCAATGAGCAAAATATAGGACCACTGATCTCAGAGCTCAGATGTATTTTAGGAATACATCCCTACAAAAAAATATACAGAAAAATGGTAGCCTGGGTCTAAAGGAAATAGTCTCCATGTCTTGAACTTCTGATAAAGATAAAAATAGAACAAAGATCTGTGACTGTCTTTTGAAAAGCCCAGGTTGAAATGTAAATGTCCTTAAAATTTAAATGTCCTTAAAGAAATAATCAGGGTTTAAGCCCTGAAGGGATCTCTTAACCAGTCAGCCTGACTTATTTTAACATTCATTATGTATCTTTCAGCTATCCTATGCTAGACTGAAAAACTTTATCTTGGCTAAAGAGCTGTTTGCCCGAAAATTGCAGAGATTTTTGCCCTAGGACTTGCCAAGATGTGTGAGGTGAAGAAGCCCCTGTCCAACCCAGAGGACATATCAGTGCTTGCCCCTTTTCACTGCATGGTAGCAGCTCCCAGGGAGCCTCACTCATTGTGCTTTCCAGCCAGAATGAAAAGCTCTTCAACAATTGGCATTTTTTTTCACCTTAGAAATACTTACACGCAGCAATCAAGTTACTGCAACCTTTTGTTTTTCCTTCTCTCAGCCTAACAGCTGGAGGTTTCTAAGTCTGTCTTTCAAAAGCCTTTATATCATCTTTGCAGCTCATTTATGCACTGGCCCCACGTTTAAAATATGATCACAGCCAGACTGTGGGGAACAGAACCATATTCAGCTTCTCAATATCTGTCTCACTGACTTGGTTTAAAAAGGTAAAAATAACCTATTTATTGATCCTCTGTGCTCATGCCTAAGGATCACATTAGCCATTTTGTCAGCACAGCACTGAACTCGGTAGTTGAAAATAATGCTGCAAAAATGCTGTTAATGTTCCAATATGACACAGTTTATAGCTAGAAATTATGTCACCTATTATATGAATGTCAATATCACATTCTTTTTTCAGTATTCCAGCCCAGAATTAACTGGAGGTCCAGAACAAGGTGGTGAAAGTGTACACAGTACAGAGTGCTAGTCTTTCTTTCAGTCACAGCCTTTCAATGTTTTACATGCATGTCTTCATTTCCACAAAAAGATAAATATTTAATCTTTCATAATTTTACATCCTGTTTTATTCTGTTTCAAGCAGGATTTATTCTAGCAGAACTACCATACAGTCTTGGAAATGGTCAAATCACCAGAAGGTTATTAATCTTGGATGTATACACCAGGAAAACTCAGTATAAAAGATAAAGAGTAACTTAAGGGTTTTAGTCTTTAGTGTAACATTCTTTTTATGTGCCCAGATCCTGAAATCTTACATCAGCCAGCACATTAAACTCCCATAAGGCAGCAGAGGAAAGGTTCATGTGAAAAAGCACTTGACTGCTGAAGGAGCCACTCCATAAAACTATTAATCCCCAAGAAGGACAACAGAGCTTACACTAAGAGTGAAATATGTGCAATTGAGAGTGCTTCCCATTTCATTATTGATTACTGAATGACCCAACACGCAATCTGCTGCAAGGAAGCAATGTTTCTACTCTCCTCCATTGCCTAATTATTAACACTGAAGTTCTGAGGTCTCAGATTTTAGCATCATAGTCATGCTGCTTTTTCTTAAGGATTTCTGGTTCTTGTTTTTGCCGGCACATTAAGTCAAGACTATTTAAACAGTAATGCCTGAATATGAAACACTGGAGAAAAAAAAAACAAAGGAAAAAAAAAAAGCACCAACAAAAAAATCTGCACCAAAACAAACCTACCACCCATTTAGAAATACTTTTATTAGCAACTGTATAATACATTTAGGTATTTTTGACAATTAAAGTCAGTATCAGTCCTACCTCTGAATTCAAACTTTCCCATGCTGAGAACAGCCCAGAACCCTTTCTTCTTCTGAGAAAGGCTCTTTATTACTCATCAGGCGTAGCAAAATTTAATGTCAGGATAAGGTTGGGAGGTTTTTCTCTTATTGCTAAACTCGAGATAGTTGCAGGAGCTGATGAGGCATGCTCAGAGCACACTTAGCCATTCTGCCTCCTCAGGGAGCTTAAAGCTGCCCAGAGAATAAGATTTTAGACTGCTGAGACCGAATGTGTAAAATAAGGGCAGAAATATTAACTTAGGAAATAGCTCAAATCTTCTTCCTCCTTTTATCTAAAAAAGTTGTCATTTTCTTTTGATCACAACAGAAATTTCAGGCTCATTCACACCATTTAATGCTAATCCCTGCAAGACGGTGGATTTCTTAGCTGTCCTTCTGACTACATAAGTAAAATGTTCTGTTCAAATACCATTAAGCTTAGAGCCTTGACTTCCTCTAACTCTACTCTCAATTACCTGTTCACCTCTGGTTGTACAGTAAGGTCATCCAGATGACTCAAATTGCTTCAAGCACACTGTTTTTAGCACCTCAAAAAAATCTCACTAGGCACTTATACATCTACCAAAAATATATCTTGGTGTTTTAAATCTGTCCTTTAACAAAGTCTCCAGGTAATATCTGGGCTTCATTATGTGCTTAATGAATAGGTACCTTTGGGAAAATAGTAATTTTAAATAATCTGTGAATAGAGTTATTGGAATCCATGTATAAAAGTGGATATATCATGTTATTTTATTGATGTAAGTAATATAAAGATACTTTTCACAATTCAGTTTCAGATTTGCAACATTTGCTTTTTGAAACAGAAAAATCATACCTTTAAAGTGTTAACTGAATTGTACATTTCTCTCTTTTTAGCTTTCACAATGACTCTCTATTTAGAAATGTGACTTCCCTACAAGGACAGTACAAACATCTGAATTCCTCAGATTCACTTAAAGTGGGAATTGCTGGGTTTTCAAGCCCAAATCACTGTCAATTTTTATATCAGGTATTGCTGGTGTACTTCAAACGTGACTTAAGAACAGTAAGTTGGCCCTTGTTCCCAAAGGGATACAATCTATGACTCAGCAGCAGAAAACAGATAGATTAGAAATACAGAGAAACACAGAAAGACAATGAAACATTGGTTTGTGTGATTTATCAGTTAAACAACACAAATAACGTGGAAAGGTAGATGTCAACCAAGTAAAAGAAATACCTGCTTTTATCAAAGGCTTGCAGTGTCCAAACTCTAAGGAAGTTATGTACCCTCCACCTGTTCAAAGGAGACAGTAAAGTCATTGGTTTGTCATAAATTTTTTTTTGCTTGACTACAATTTAGCTTTGCAAGGTTACTTCTGATTCCTATTCCAAGAACTTAAAAGTTCATAGATTTGCAGGGACAAAGATCCTGTGTCAAACTACTAATACATGACATTATGTCACACTGCTTAAAATGTTTTGGAACAGCAATTGCCAAGTATTTGAAGGCTAAATTCCATTAGTGATCTATCTCAGAAGAACCTTTCTGTTTCCCTAATGTGTGCCTGTAGCCACCCGACATACTTCCAAGTTCTTTTCCAAGGTGTGTTCTCTCTCAATATCTTTTCAAATCTCTAAGTCTCCATTTGATGTGGAAAATAATGTCTAGGTAACCCCTTTGTGCATCCTGTGACATTTTAGTACTGTCCTTGGTTAGTAGTTACCCAGTTTTGTTTGGCAATGAAGAATAAAGTTAGCAAAGTCTAACAGGATATACCATTAAATCAAATTAGATAGCACCAACTATACAAACAAACTTTTTGTCTCAACATTTGGAAATATTTCAAGTTAGAAGGGACCCACAAGGACCATAGATGTAGATATTTCTATGGATTTTGAGGTTACATCTACAGTCCATCTACAGTCTCCTTTGGCAAGGAACATCATGGATTTCTGCATCTGTAACAGAATGCATTATGTAGCTTTAAATATTCTGTATCTGATCCTATAATATTCTAAACATTTTTAAATACTCTTACCTGGTAATAAAATCATACATAATAAAACAGCATCAAACTCTACTTTGGTCTACTCTATCTCTCTATTATAAAGTATTAAATATTAAACAATTTAGATAAAAGAAAGATGAAAAAGAGGTACTTTTCCTATCATAACTTAGCATTAATATTTCATTAAAGTCCAGATGCGACATATTATTAAATAGTGACATTTTTCTTCAGGAGTATTTCTCCTTATCAGTGCTTTTTTAAATAATTATACCAAAGATGATTTTTTTTTTCTATGAATTGTTTAAATTTTGAAATAGAAAAGTTAAAGGATTCAGTATTTTTATGAACTGTGAAAGACTGAACCACGGCCAAAATCACTGTACTTGACAGATTCCAAATTTTTTTTTTTTTTTCAATTATTTATTGGAAATTTAGAGTAGCAATGAATGACATTCTCTTCTATTTTTCAGTAGACTATTTTTTTTGCCACAGAGGTGTAAAACTTCAAGTGCAAATCTGCTCAAAACACAAGGAATGAGTCACCATTTTATGTAGGGATCTGAATGAGAGAAAGGCAGGAAGACAATTTTTCATTCATATGTTGGGGTGTTTTTTTTTTCAAAATATATGATAATAAATAAATAAATTCAGTTATCAAGGTTTTATTTCCTTCCAATTGTTGAACATGCCCTTCCCGCTTCTCCTAGCTAAAGTTATTGTCACCAAGTTCACCACAGGCTTTTGGTGAGTATGCAAAGCATTTGTATTGATGTCTTTTTTTTTCCTAAATACATGATCTGTAGCCTGTTCCCACCTCTATTTATGAGCTCTTCCCATTCTATACTTGTTAGTACCAAGGCTGTATTAATGTTCTGTTGAGATGCTTTGTGTCGTGTTAGTCGGC
Organism: Peucedramus taeniatus; assembly: GCA_013400575.1. Classification (NCBI taxonomy): domain Eukaryota; kingdom Metazoa; phylum Chordata; class Aves; order Passeriformes; family Fringillidae; genus Peucedramus; species Peucedramus taeniatus. Next base: position 21,396 of record WBNO01025237.1, read on the forward strand.
TAATGCGACTCCAGCACTTAATTGTTGTCTTATCCTCTCAGGCCAGGAACTATTCAAAAAATAAGAATTTAATTAAGTTGTAGCTGAAATTTTATCTCACTTAAAGTACATTATAGTTTATATGTACTTTCTTCATCCTAAGGCTGGTTCTTAATAACTCTAGCCTGACAGTAAATAATGCAGCAATTGCTTGCATCACTTTCAGTGTATTGTGTAGGAAAGGCAAGTGACCCTTGGAGCCTGTACTATTTTGCTGAGATAAATGCACAGTGAAATAGCTCGTAACGCATCACAGACACACAAAAAAGAGAAGAGTTGGTAAGGCAGGTACGTGTATCACATAGCACAACATAGACAAGGTTGAGATTAGTGATGATGTGCTTATCATCCCTGGACAGTGTACATCCTTGCAGTTACACCTCTGATGATCAGGAGCTTTTGGGTATACACACATCATACAATAAAAAATATTTCAAACTTCAAGGCAGAGAATCATAGCATCATCAATGCTGGAAGAGACCTGCAAGATCATCCAATCTGACTGTCACCCAGCACCACCACTGTAACCCCTAAACCACATCACCCAGCACCAGATCCAGATGCCTCTTAAACACATCTAAGGATGGTGACTCCACCACTTCCCTGGAAAACCTATTCCAATGCCTGACCACTCTTACAGTGAAAATTTTTGTTTCTAATACCTAATCTCCTATGTCTCAGCTTAAGGTCATTTCCTCTTGTCCTCTCACTACAGTCATGGCAGAAGAGACCAGCCCTGCCTCTTTCCACCCCCTTTTCAGGGAGTTGTGGAGAGCAGTCCCACGTGAGCATCTCCTTCTCCAGGCTAAACAATCCCAGCTCCCTCATCTGTTCCTCATAAGGCTTGTTTTCTAGAGCCTCCCTGAGCATTGTTGCCATCATCTGGATGTGCTTCAGTCCCCTCAACGTCCTTTTTAAAGTGCAGGGCTCAAAACCGAGCGCAGTTCTTGAGGTATGGCTTGACCAATGCCACATACATGAAGACAATTTTTTTTTCCTTCGAGATAAAAAATGTATTTGTTTTTGCTGCCACTGTCCACTGCCTTAGCCATAAATGCTTGACTCACACTGTCAGGCCCTGTTCACACACATATGCACACATAACCTTGGCACATAAAAACTCATGGACTGTAAGTACAGTAGGCCACTAAAGGAAAAAAAAAAAACCCACAAAACGTTTTTTCAACAACAACAACAAAAAAAAGAGACATTGGAAAGATTATGGGTAACAGATTTGTGTTATCCCATCCTACAAAGTTCTTCTAAGAAGGTGGAAAGCACTTGTTAGTGGATAAACAAACTGAATGGGTTAGGTAGTGACATTTTTCATCTTGTTCCCTTTGTTTATTCAAGTGAAAAAAAAAAGATCAATATTCATGAAGGTAAAAGCACAAATATCATTGGGGCAGGATTACCACAAGCACTGCAATTTCATACCAATTACTTTCTCCACAGACAAAGTGGAAAATTAGTTTTAGCTACTTTTGCTTTTTATGGCCACATTAAACAAAGCCACAGAAGTTGTTTGCTTTCTTATATGCTCATTAATAACAGACATTGATCAGCCTAATTGCAAGTGCACATTTATACATCACTGCTGAAGTTATCTATCTCTGCTAAAGGTATTCACCTTTCCCATTAAGTTATTAAGTCACAATTGTTCTCAAGAAGATTTTATAAGGGCTTCCATAAAATTGCAGTATTTAGAAAGAATGCTGCTTGACATCTCCCAAGTAATTGTTTTCTGTAGAAGACAGTAATTAAAGATCAGCTCCAAAAAACTAAAAATGTATTATAATCCATAAAACGTATCCATCATAATGTGCACCTGTGATGGAGTTTGCATTGCCCAGGAAACATTTTTGTATATAAACATAGGAGAATCTATCACTTTCATAACTCATCCTCATGTCACTGGATTATAGCACTCAGCTTTTGTACAAGATGGAGTTAATCAGCATCCTTAATTGACTGTTATAGGGGAGTGTTTCTTTTCTTCACTTTATTTTCACGTACATCACAGACAGCAGGGGAACTGCTGCCCTTGTCATTTAATCAGACACAAGTTCACAGGTAAGCTTAACCAAGTCTGCCAAATTGATTCACTCCCTGGTTTGCTGGAATGAACTAATCCCATAGCCAACTTCAACACAGGCAACATAATTTATTCCTAAATTCCAATGTAGAATAAACTGATCTGATCCCTTGAGAGACAAACAGAGATAGATAAGACACAGATAATACGATTATGAACCATGTCACATTACAATCCTCTATGATGGTCCTTCAGCATTATTCTTGCAACTTCATAAAACCCAAAAAACCTCATAAAAACAGAATATCCCCGTGTTGGCATAGCCTAAAATCCCAGTCTCTTAAGCTGCCAAGCAGCCTTCTGATAAGCTGACTAATAAAAACTGATTACAAAAATGACAAAAAACAAACAAAAATAAAATAACCATGTCAAATGGCAAACCCAAAACAGTCTTTAGGGTGGTAGAGACTGTAGACTTGATAAACATCTGCAGGGAGCCGAGCTGAAATTTTGATACCAGAAAGGCACCATGGTAAAGAAATAGGGGAATGGTCTGTCAACTTGAAGCTGCCAACTCCCAAAGAAGCATCAAGAAATGCAACTTCAAAGTGAAAATATGAAATCTCTGTAAAAGTGGTTATGAAATACCAGTAGCATTCTAACGCAGCTACACACATGTGCCTGCAATAACTGGAGCTCCACAGTATCATTAGCCAGGAAGCAGCAAAAGAGGCTTTCATGCTCCCTGACCCTGGCAATTACATATTTTGGGGTTTTACTTCAATATTGCTTTCAGTCCATTCAGCACTGTAAATATTACCTCACAGCTCATAGAATCTCTGAAGATCAAGAAACACCTTCAAGTCCCTAGAGCAGTTCTCTGCTAGTGCACTTTTAAACCTACAGCAGAACACTTGTATGCACCTGACCTCCATGCTCTTGGTAGTTTCTGCCATGGTGAGCCCTCGTCTCCAGTGAAGGAGATCACTCCCCTGGCTGTGGGTGTTCTCTGCTTGTGTAACTACCTGCAAACTGTGGTGTCCTTGTCTAAATCGAGCAGGAGACAAAGGAGTGCAGAAGGCACGGACAGGAATGGCTCTCTTCAGCAGCACAGGCTTCAAGCCAGCTACCTCCTCCACAATGGACCATCCATGGGAACCAGAGGTGTCTGAAGAGTTGCTGCAGCTGTGCAAGGCTCAGTGTTTTGCACACCACTGATGAGCTTCCTCGGGATGGCACTCTCCTAAAGACTAACATAACACTGAAAAAGAAAGATAGTGTATCTGCAGTTTGCAGGGCATACCAAATGATTTTCACAGGCTTATGTTTTAGGTTTGATCTTCTGGCTCCTAAGATGACTGTGTAAAGCAGCAGATTATACATGCATATCCCTCCTGCTATATTCTTGCCCTTTATGAATTATTTTCTGATCATAAGGCTCTAGAATTAAAAGATAGACTGTACAATTTTAGTTGACCTTTTACATCTTCTATATGTTTGAGCAATCTTAATGTTATTCTCCAAAGAAAACCTCAAGTTACTCAAATTTCAGAGGATTTATTTTTCTTATTAAAAGGAGAATTTTTTAAAGGTTCATAATTTAAGTAATTTAATTACTCCTTAATTTAATCATTTTACTGATTGTTAATAGAACTCCTGCAGAATTCGGTTTTGCCATAAAGTTTATGAATTATCTTTTAGATTTCCTTCAATCTTTTACTTACCTCCTTTGCCCATTTCAATTCTTGTTTTCTTGCCTTATTTTATTCCTTACTTTCTCCATTATTATTTAGTTCATTCCTACATTTCCATTGAAACAAATATAAATGCACCATTTCAGACTTTTGAGAAGATCTTCCTGAAGTCCTTTTCCTTGTTGAGGACAACAGTTTACTGAACATTGAGACTTACCAACTACTTTTGAAGTCACTGACATTGGGGGTGAATGGCTGCTGCCAAATAGAAGCAACAAGCACTGTTTTGGAGACCTTAGGTAGAGGTCTGGAAGAGATCTGAACTCTGGAGACAGACAGGAAGGCAGCTGTGAAGGCATCAGAACCGGCAATGAAACCAGTGGATTAGTTGTAATAGATTATCCAGACTCTCTAAAACCTATTTCCCATTTATGTAGGGGTTGAATAAAAAATATTATAGGTAAAATATTATAGGTAAAATATGTAAGAAATTGTATTATTTCTTACAACTCATGTGATGATTTCTAAGTCCAAACAACCTGTCAAACAAACAAACTGCTTTTATATCTGAAATTGAAGCACCAATTTTTGAGCTAACTCCAAATCTAACACAAGTGCTGAGTCAGAAAAAGTCTACTACTTGTACACAAAAGAAAATGCTTTCTCATCCCTTCAGTTACAGATTGGAAAAATCCCAGCCTGCCACATAGTTTCCCTTCCTTTTAGGAAAAGCACTAGCAAAACAAAGAAGAGAAGTGAAATTTTCTGACCATTCAAGGCACTATAATCTTCAGCCCTCTTCATGAGTTGTCATAGTCAATGCCTGCACCTACATTCTGTCTGTTCTCTTTTATTTCAAGCCCGGGCTGGAAAGAAGACTGGAAACACTTTGTCAGCTCTGAACCACTGGAGAAATCCACTACCAATAAAAATTTTCCAGCAGGATTTTTATTTATTTACTTTTCATCATGCTTACATGTTTTTCATTCCTTGGAAGCAACAGGAAGCCACTGGATCATATTAGTTAATCATGCCACAATATACCTAATTCTTTTAAGTATAAAACTAGATCAGAAAAAATATAATCCTTCTCATCTCTGATTCCCCCTCAAACACCCCAGAACCAAGAGATCATCAGTCCTTCTTAAGACATCACAAACAAAAATTTAAAAGGCCAAATCTACTGTTTTTCCTTTCCTGTCAAGTTAATGCTGAGAGTTTGATACAGTATGATTTTTTCTTTATCTAGTTTCTAGCAAGTGCCTTTCCTCAAAGAAGGAAAGATTTGGGATATATTCAACACAAATTAATTCCTCAGGAAAATGGCTTACACCAGATGTCTGTGAGCTGTTAGCCACATGTTGCCAGTTGAGTCTTTTGTTGTCATAAGCTACATACAATTCTTCCAAGTATCGTTCCTTCCTTCTAGTATCACCAGCTAATCTGATTGAAAGACCAGACAGTAGGTTCCAAATCCCCAGATGGGGACTGCCTGTAGCTGCTAATAATTTTCACACCAGGAAAAAATAAAAAGCTCTTTTCATGTTAAGGGTGTTTTATTTTATTTTTAAAAAGATACCTCAGATCCGCATCTTTCCACATACTCATTCAAACCACTTGCAAACATTCTTGCACATTTTCACAGTCTGTTGCCAAAATATCTAAGACTAACAGCATCAAATTACCTCCCCATCTTTTTGATTTTCAGACTCACACTTTTTTTTGGCTAGTGTGATGGCTGAGGAAATTGCAAGGTGCTAAAACAATCAGATAAAACAAAACAGACCATTACCTCCTCTTACTGGCATATCCTGCTCTCCTTATGGAACTTTCATATTTGAATAATGATAGAATTGGCCATCTTCTAGCCACCTCTATTATAAAGCAAATGCACTTACAAGAATAGAATTAGACGGAAAAGAGAAATAGGAAATATCTTGAACAAACATAAACCTTCAACCAGAGGGAGCCTGAGCTAAAACAGCACATCCAAAATTAACTTTCTCATGCAAATTTCTCTAAACTCCTAACGTTTGCACTGAGCTATATACATTTTTCAGCTATACACAGTATCTAAAAATAATACACCTACATAAACCTTTTCAATTTTACTGAATTCATTTACTTACTAAAATTGAAATCTTAACATCAAAAAATGTACATTTTTTCCTCCAACAAGCACTCTTATTTTTTCTTTGCCATATTGCAGGACTGGAATATTTGAGACTTCTAATCTGTCTCCACAGAACTGATGTCAAAGTATAGTGCAGCCTAATTTTAAAAAACAGAAATTATAGAAAATCTCCCTTCCCAAACTTCAGCAGCTGAGCACTGAGGACCATCATAAGGCAAAATGTTAGAGGTTATTTTTCCCTTGCTATCTCTGAAAATGCAACAACATGTAAAATGTGTTATCTTTCCCATTAATGCAAAATGAAATGTGGTTTTGCATGCTGTCTTATAGAGATCTGCAAAACAGGAAATGATTTCTTGATGGGGACAATGGCAATCAGAAGCATCAACTGTGTTACTATACAACATGGAAGTTATCTTTTATCTTAGAAAGCTGCATTTGCTTGAGTTGAAGGCATATTCATTGACCTGGAGGCCTGTCAGGAATTATATCATACCTAGAGAAACTCAGTAAGATCAAAGATTATTTCTACAGTCCATTTAAATTTCCAGCTATTCTACACTTTCATGCTCTTCATTCATAGCCAAAACTTCACAGATAAATTTGCATCTCCTTTTCCAAGTTCTTTCATTTATGTTTTCCCACATACCTGTATTTCCATGTACAGACAGAAATTAAAGGAAATAAAAATTCTGTAGTATTTCCACTTAACCAAGAAATGTACAACCCTAACTTTAAAACAGTTCTGTTCCTCCACTATTTGCAGTTCCAAGTCCTTTGCTGTTTGCAATCAAATTTACAAATGCTTTCAGAATGGTTGTTCTTTATGGAACATATCCTCCAGGTTCAAGAATGATCCATGTCCACCTGTAGGAAGTCAGGCAGAGATAGCAGGAGACCCATGTGGTTAAACAAGGAGCTCCTGACTAAACTTAAACATGAAAAGAAACCATGCAAAGGAGGGATGCAGGCTCAGGTAATACAGGAGAAATATGTAGGTACTGAACACCCAAGGATGTGATTAGGAAATCCAAAGCCCACATGAAGTCAAATCTAGTGAGGGACATGAAAGACAATAAGAAGGGCTTCCAGAGGCCTACCAACAGCAAAAGGAATCGTAGGTGAAAAATCAGGACTTAACTGAATGAGGCAGGGAACCCAGTGATAATGGACATAGGTAAAGGCCAAGGTACTTCACCTAGAACTTCATTAATAAGACTTCTCTCAGGAATCCCTGGACTGAGTCTAATAAAAAGGGCATGAAGACTGGAGCATATAAAAAAATGTACGTGCTTGAGAAAGCTAGAACTGTTCAGTATATGACAGAGAAGGCTCACAGTAATCTTAGCAATGTGTATGAAAAGGTAGAAATAAAGATGATGGAGTCAGACTCAGTCATATTCAGTGGCACGGCAAGAGGAAAGGAGCACAAACTGTAATAGAAGAAATTTCTTTTTAACATCAGACAAAAAATTCATTATTCAAACACTGGAACAGGCTGCCCAGAGGTGTTATGGAGTTTTCATCCTGGGAAATATTAGAAACTTAACTGGCCACAGTCCTGAGCATTTTGCTTTAGCTGCCCATGCTTTGTGCATGACAGGTGGAATAGGCCATCTCCTGAGGCCCTTCCAAACTCAGTAATACTGTGGTTCCAGAAAGGGCTAAAAATCATGTATCACAACTACCCCAGGAATAAAAGCTAGGAACTTCAAACATTTGGTTTGAAAATGTGTTTCACTGACCACATAAGACAGATGTCAGCAGTGGAAAAGCAGTCTCTGAAATATATTTTTTTTTCAAAGGGGAAAAAGAATCTGGCACTTTGTTCTGCCATCCAAAATCTCATTATTCAATAAAGATCTGAACAACTAATGGAACTTAAATAGTAATTATTCAGTGATGTAAATAGTCACTAACAATCGTCAAGTGGTAATGACTTTGTGTGTTATAAAGCTTGATGCCTTTCAATACTTTGTAAATGGTCTGGAATTAAGTAAAAACTGACTCATTATCAGATTTGTAAATCCACCAAAGGCTACAGAATATTAAGTAAGGTAGACAGGGCAATTGTGCAGAGGGATCTGGAAATTAATTTAGTAAGTTTAAGCCCATTCTTATAGCACACACCTTAATACAGTCAAATAGGTACAGAAGCAAGGAATACCTGCTTGAACTTTACTCAAAGACTCTATCCAGTAAAATGACTTCATCCCTTATGACTCCTAAATAATTGTCAAACTGCTGAACAAAAACTTCCAGCCCAGTTCTGCCATCCAAAAAAAGGCTACTGTGAGTGTGTGTAAACAGAATACCGCAAGACTTCTTTGTGTCCTTGATGAGAACTATAGTGAAGATACTGTAATTCTACTCTCAGAAACAATATATAATTATATATAGGCAGAGGAAGCACAAAAGTGATTTAGACTGAAGAAAGCCTCACATTAATTTCAAGAACTGCATTGGCTTAGTTTACCAAAAGAAGATTAAGTTGTGATTTTGAGTGAATGACTATTTTCATTGAAACAAGCAGTTTAAAAGGCTGTTTAGTGGAGAAGAGTAAGAGCAGAACCCATAAGTGATCACTAACACTAAAAAATTCAAATAGAATTAAGTTATCATTTTTTAACAATGAGGTTGAACCATATTGAACCATCTCTTACAGGTTTGAAATTTAGGTTACCTACACTTCTGAAAGAGTAGGACAGATTATGAGTTGTTAAGCTCTGTGCATGTAATGATCTAGGGGTTTGCTACCTTGCCATCTGGAACTAAATGATCTAATAGTCCTTTCTAAGACAAGATCAATTACTTTGCGGAAGTATCAAAACAGTCTCATTTAACTAAAATGCAATTTATCCTTGTCAAAACTTAAGTTCATTATGAGGTCACCTGTGTGACATGGGTTAAATCTGGAGGGAAAAAAAATGCTGGTAATCAGTATCCCCATGTTCCAGTAGCCTCATTTTAAGGCATATCCTCCAATAGAAGCTGAACACTGAGCAGCTATCTATTGTAGTATAAAACATTTCCTGTATTTATTCTATGCTCCCTGATTGCTCAGACAGAATTTGCTAATGCAAGTTTTACACCTCTGCTGATCTGCAGAATATTTATAGACTCCTGACATGTTTCCAATCAGAAGCATGCAACTTCAACAAAGACATAGCATTAATGCTATTAACCAGTATTAAAAGCATGATGAATAAAAATACTTCAATTTATATGTTTCTTATTCCAATTTAGCTGGTTTAATTACATCTCAGTGAAAGTATCATGTTAATCCTTTTACGTCTACCCTGTCTCTACTACAAGAAAGCGTCTGTATAGAGGTGGACCCTGTTTCACACTGCACTGAGCTCAGCAGCATGCAGGTGGCCACAGTCCTTTCCTCTCTGGTGTGTAGGGGCTCAGGGCACATATTAAGGTTGAGCTCTTCATTCTGCAAACGACTGGGGAGTAGATGATCACAGAGAAAGAGCAGGGCTGAAAGAACAGTGGATTTCTGCTTGGAGAATGAACATTAAACCTGACCAAGCAAAACAAGAAACTCATCTTGACAGCAGCAGATAAGAACGTTTGTTTTCACCTCAACAACATGGGAAAACAAAGCTACTTCCATTTTGGAACAAACCAAAATATTTCATTTTCTCTGGCAAGGAACATTTTATTTTAACCACAGGTGTTGCTAAAGCAGGCAAAGCAATGGATTGGAGAGCTAGAGTTTAGGCACAAAAGAAGAATGGGAGATGGTTCTTTTTCTCTACAGAAGCCCTGGATTTAAAACAGCAAACTCATTGCATGCACAAAGCTACTTAATTGCTCTCTTCCTGAGGAGATCTAAACTTAATAACTGCTCTTTGCAGAATTCCTGAAACACAAAACCCTTAGTAATTCTGCTGGGATGTTCTGATGCTTTTCCTGTTTAAGCTATTCTAATCTGAAATATCTATTCAGACAATGAGAGAAAAGCATTCTGTATCTTCTTGTAATGTTCAGAGCCAAGAAGCCTGATAAAAGCACATTTTATTTAATGTATGAGATCTAACCAATTTGCTGCAGCTTACATGAGTTTCTACACTGCCCAACAACCATTTCCAGAAACCTCTTGCAAAGGCAGTTTGAGGAATTTTACTTTTATCTTCCTTCCCTAATAAAACATTAAATAATTCCCTACCGAACCCTCTGAGACTTCCTGTGATACTATCACGCAGCGGTAAGTCACTGTTCCATCTCTATTTCAGAAAATTACACCCTAAAATAGTTGCAGAGAATTGTTTCTAACCTGTAGGTCCCCTCCTACCCCAATGGCATCCAACCCACTACATCTATTTTCTAACATTTTTCTTGAGCAAAATGGCTGGTTGAGTGACTACTAATTCATCTTCTGCTGGATGCAGAGCAGAAAACATCTAGTTCTCTGCAGTGCATGCTGATATAGAAGAAATTACGTGTTTTCCAACACAGTGTTTAAAACTGTATCTGTTTCTCCAGTACTAGCTAAACCATTCAGCTCTGTAACATCATAGCATAGGGTTGTTTTTATGAATTATGGGTCTCTCCTGAACACCAAAATGCTGAAGTTTTCATTTTGCTCTGCCAAGATACACCTGCAGTTCAAATACAACAATCTAACTCTGCAGATATGCATATTTTCAGTTTTCTGAGTTAAACAAAAAAGTAGTAGCAGACAGCAAACCAGGCTTTGTTTTGTCCATCTGTGGCTGAAATAAACTGTTGACTGGACCCTGCATTCCTCTTCAACTCTAGGAGGGGCTTTACTCTCTTCACAATCCTGTGGTGGAATAGCTGTATGCACACTTTGCTGGATTTAACAGCCTAATCTCCCAATAGGAGCTATTATTAAATTAAACATGGTCTAGTCCAACTGGATTTGGTTTTATGGTGACCTTTTTAGTGACAGCATGTTCAGGGAGGGCTTTCTCAGAGGAGTGAAAGAACAGATGGGCAGCCAAGGCTAGCAACTCTGTTCATATTACTGCATGGGATATTTTTCCCCCTGCTCTCCCCAGATGTATTTTCCTGCTTTATTTTTTGCCTGCAGTGTTAATACATTTCTAAGGTGTTATTTATACATATATTTTTATGGTCCCAGTCCTAATAGCATAACAATAGCACTGTTTATCTGAAGTCTTTTTAAAGCAAGATTGACCCTTCCAAGAAGCAATGTTAGACATGACAGTGTGTAAGTTTCCTTCATTCACTTCAGCTTAGCGCTCTGTCTCTTGTGAAAGCCTCCTTTCTGTAGCAAAAAGTCTCAGAAGTTTTGTTCTAAATCAAAATTCATTATCCATGCCTTAGTGCTTACTCCAGGACTTTTTCTCACTCATGGTTGTGAAATGCATTGGATACCAATGATAACTAATGCAGCACTTGAAGAAACAATGTTTTCCAAACAGATTGCTGAAAACATACAGATGTTTGCACAGCCCCTCTTTCTCCCAGGATGCTTACCTGACATCTATCACTGCATTTATAAAAATTTAAAAAACAAATCACAAACAAACAACAAAAAACTGGGCTCAAGCATTGCCTAACAGATAGCTCTAACTGCAGTACAAAAAATAATTTTATTTACTTAAGCAGTTATTAAGGATATATGAATTCAAAAAACATTTTTTCATGTGAGGGTTTTTTTCCACCCTTACAGAGAACAGCAAGTGCGCCCACACTATGGATTATTTCCCTTTGACCCTGTAGAACAACAGGGTAATCACACTCTGCTGCAGGATACATATCATGACAGAATTTAAGGAATTTAACTTTTTGTGCATGCTAAAACTTCCTTTTTTTTTTCCAGGATGAAGCCCTCAAATATTTCTTCAAATGTTCTTATTCTTCCAGCTATTACCCTCTCCTGTTGAAAAGGGTTTGCCATTATTTTACTATAACTAACATCTTTTCAAGCTGAGCCCTTTACATATTTTCACACAATTTTCACATATTCACCTTGCTTTTCTTCCCATAGGATTGTATTTACCACGTTCCCTTAGAATATTGTGTTCAGAAGCTTGTGCCCTGAAGTGTATCCATCTTCCTTTGTTACAGCTGTCTTCTGTTTCAATGCTTGTCCTTGGCCTCATTGTGGCTTATGTGAAAAGGCTCAATTCAACTAAAAATATTTTTTAAAAAGATAAAAAAAAAACCATTTGATATCAGATTAATATTATACTATTATCCATTTTCTTTATCAGGAATTATTTAAATCTAGCAGTGCTGTTAGCATACTTGCATGTGTTTTGAGAGATCTTGTAAGATCTTGCAAAGGGATACAATTCCACCACGATTCTTGTCTCTTCTCAAACTGTGTGCACTTTTTTATTTGTCTTCCAGACACCAATATTCTTTCATCCTTGCAGTATTTTGGATCGTCCATCATGAATGGCAGGATCAGAGGACAATATCTGCACTCCACATATCTATGCCTAAACCTGCTTCCTCCACAGGAAAAAGTCACTTTTGTCAAATCTTAGTCCTGAGCTACACAGTAGCATGTTTTTTGATATTCTGATTTCATATATTACCTATTGATTAATGAAAAAACAGGGAAAGAGAAAAAGAAAGAGAAAAAGC
>WBNO01025237.1:34182-48678 GCA_013400575.1 Peucedramus taeniatus
GGAGAGGAGAGGAGAGGAGAGGAGAGGAGAGGAGAGGGGAGGAGAGGAGAAAGAGAAGATGGCTCTTCTATCACATCACAGACAAACAAGTTCATACTTATTTTCTTCTATTTTCAGTTCAAAAATGAAACTCAGACACTTCATTCTTACATCATCCCTATCTCCTTTTCTTTTCAACTGCTTTTTCTCATTTGGTAATATTCTTTTTAATTTGAGAAACTAGCATTCCATACTATATTCACAATGATTGTACATGATGAATTTGCAAAGTGGCATAATGAGGTTCAGATTTGTTCTCTGTTCCTTTCACAATAATTCATAATATTCTATCTGATTTTTGACTTCCACTCAGCGCTGCTCTCCTGTTTCCATAAGGATATCTATTACTACTCAGAATGAGATTTAGGGTTGTAATAGTCAGCTCACAACCCATATAAGAATAAGTCAAATTAGGACCATTCTTTCCTTGCCATGCCCCCTCCCCCACTCCCAGGGGCATAATTATCTATTAATCTACATTGAATTTAATCAGCTGTTTTATCATGGCATTCTTGGATTGCTTTGCAGCTCTTTATCATGAGTAGATGGTATCAGCAGCAAACTGTTGCCTCAGTATTCTTTCTTCTTCTGATCATTTAGGAATATGCTAAAGAACATATTGCAGCATGGAATAGTTGACTTTGTTGGCTCCCTCCACTGTGACAAATGATGTTTTACCCATGCCCTCCTTTACCCTGGTTTATAATCCACTATTAGTTCATATGAAAACCTTCCCTTTTATCTAATGGTCTCCTAGTTCTTAGAAGATTTTTGCAAGAAATCATTATAAACTGCTTTAGGAAACACATTTACCAAATACAGAAAAAACTGTCAGACCTGATTTTCTTGGGGTTTTTTTTGGGGTTTTTTTCAACAGAAGATGAAGCCTTATCCCAATATATGTTTTCTACTTGTCCATCTAATATGTATATTATTTGAAAAAGTTTGCTCTAGCTTACACAACAATGAACTTACATGGAGTAATGTTTTAGCTGTTTCATCTCCAAGTTTCTTTAGAGCACCTAAGTGAATACCATCTCTGTGTGTAGATGTATCTTTTCTTTTTTGTCCATTTGGGCAGAGACTTCATCCATCCAAATAACTAGATTTCAGAAAGATCCATCAATGAACAGATTTAAGAAAGATCCTCCAACATTTTTTCCCATCTAAAAGCCTTACCATTTGAAAAATCTCAACCAGTTCTTCCTAAACATATATTAAAAAAAAATATTAAATTTTCAGCTATATTGTCTCCTCTTTCATATGTTAATCACTTCTTGGACTTACAGGTCTCCACAACATTTACTTTTTGAACACACCCAGAACAATTATTTATTACTCGTGTTTATGTATTCAATTCTTCCCTGACAACATTTCTTTTTAAACTCATGTTCTTTACCCACAGCATCCTCCTTTCCATAATCAAAGAATTCCCTTCACAACACACACCAGCGATATGAATTTGCTCCAAGTTGTCACTATGTTATGGGTAGTGAAAGAAATGACCACATAGTCTTATATGTATTAAACAAAAAATCTTGTAGAGAAGAGAGGCACCACTTGTCCTTGTCTCATTTAATAGTACAAAAGCATACACACTGTGTAAGTGTGTAGTATCTTTAACAAGAAAGAAGATTCAATGCACAAGTAGTAACATACAGGATGATGATTACATCATCCTTGAAAACAGCAAGTAATTTGTCAATTCAAAATACCCAAGTAGTTCAATATTAAGGAAAAAAAAAAAAAAAAGAGTGCAAAATGAGTGCAGATAAGTGACCACATCTTCTGGTCACAACTCCAAGAAGGAATGGTTAGGTAAAGGCTAATTAGACTTTATTGAAGGGTGATAATTATCCCTGAAGTGTAGTAGGATGAGGATACCAGGTAATGAAAGAGTGGGATCTTTATTATCCATCCATGGGATACCTGGAATACACACACAATGAGCTCATAAAGGCTCAGAATTCAACATGTCTTTTGGAACAAAGGGAAAGAGAGGAATGTCTCTATGACACCTTCAGTTGCAAACCAGAACAAGAAGTGAAAAAAACATTGCTAGCTGAGGATAGCTACCAATAAAAGAAAAAGACAAGAACTTGAAGGACTATAGTAACTTGTGAATATGAAACAAAACAGAAAAGAAGGTCTGATGCCCCAGAGGAAAACAAAAGTAAAAAAATAAGGGTAGCATGAAGGAACAAATTACACGCTAGCTCTGAAATAAGGCAGCAAGAATATCAGATATTGGCAACTCAAGGAGAATCAAGTCAGTACATAAGAACATGCAAAGAAAAAAGAAGGGATATTCAGAGTTCCAGATGGAATTAAAAATGTTGAGGTGCATTTATTGAAGGAAGTAACTTTTCAAGAGATAAATTTGACTTGAACATTCCAGGGAGTAGCTACCTAGGATCAAAGCTGACACAACTGTTAAGAACAGTTTCAAATTAAGAAATCATAGATCTCCAAACAGTAGAGGAAGGAAAAAATATAGGGTAAATGAGAATCCAGACGTGGATTAAGTAATCCTGTGGTAACAAGAGAACATATGGTAAAGAAAAAGAATTGACTGAACAGCAATCAGGTAAAAAAAGATGACATGCCAGAGTCTGCTCTATATAACAATGGAGTAAGAAACAATTCTGATGTTTAAAGCTTTCTCAACACAATAGAAGATCTTGAATTACATTTATAGGATGTAAAAAAAAGTTTAAGGAGGAAATATAAGCTTGACAACATAGAATTCAGAACTGGAGCATAGATATAGAAGGACAGATAGCATTCAGGAAAGATAATACTAAAGATGACAGCTGTGGGGCACTCACTAAGCTATAAGGCATTATGAAGGAAACACTTTTTATGACATCCATGGTCAGATGTAATCTCGGATAATGATCACTGGAACATCATTGAAAAGTGAAATACTATTTGCTATTGTGACAGGAGACAAACTTCCTGACAAAGACTAGAACTGACTACACCATCAGGTAATGATTGCAGTGGAGGTGACTCACTGTTGGATGTTACAGCCAACAAACATGCATAACAAATACCCAGAGCTAACAAAAACTTACACTGTTAAAATTTTATTTCGCCATGTAATGAAGACTTAAATACTTCAACATTGAAAGCTGAGTTAGTATAAACTAAATGAAAGGGCAAAAATAATAGTTTCGAAACACCATTATCTTAAACGTCAGTAAATCAAGAGGCCTCTTCAGGGAACCCAAATGAACCAAGGAATTTAGATACTGAAGTATATTTCAAAGATAGTAGGATACGTAGGAAACTGAATTCCAGACAGTTAGAGCAGAATCCCAATCTGACTAAATGAAGAAATGTTACAAAGTAGGCTATCAGCTACAAGGAAAGAGCTGAAAAATGCTGCAATGAGCATAACGGTCATTTAACCTCAACAATAACATGGAAATTGAATGGAACTTGCCAACTTTTTTTCTGGCACAGTACAGCAAAGTAGGACCAAAAATTAAAAAAGAAAAAAAAAAAGAAGAAAAAAGAAAAAAGAAAAGGAAAATTAAAAAAACAGAAAAAAAAAATAAAAAGGACAAAAAAGGCATATCATGATTTGATGCGTTTAAAAAAACCATTATATAAATTGGGCCAGGAGCTGAATTAGTGTTTTGCATCTGTTCTCAAACAGACTTTGATGACAGGCTATGAGCATTGGCATGGATAGTAAGAGGAATACAGAACAGAAATTATCACAAATGAGGTAAAAGTACCAAAAATTCAAAGCACTATGTACTCTTAACTGGGAAAGAGCAAAACGTCTTCCCAGTGATACCAACAAATGTGATAAGGAGGCTGCAACCTCTCCCTTTTTTTCCTCATCCGAGGATGATATTATTGTCAACATATAAGAAAAGGTTTGAAAAAGACTCGAGAGGTTGACCTCTGATTTTAAGGCTGAAGGGTTCCTCAGTTCCTTGCCTTTGCAAGACAGTTCTGGCAACTTTTTTGCCATTCCATAAACTCGACAAGGAATTGGACATGCCAGCCCACACTAACTGTGGTTTTCCATCAACACATGGAAATACGGGTGTGAAAATCCTTGGATCTTGACAAATCAGCAGCTTCAGGATCACCTTTCACTCATGCTTTGACCCAGCCATGCTTCAAACCTAAGTCATGCTGATGAAAAATTGACTACAATCTGCACTGTCACTTAGCAGTGATCTCCAGGCAGATCTTTAGAAGCAGCACATCTCTGCCAACAAACAAAATACATAAATAACAAAAACATCTGAAGCTATCAACAAGAATATGCCCAAACCTAATGACAAGACAAACTGAGGAAATGTTCAAGAATTTCAGGACGCCACACCTTCTAAACATTTCATTCCACTAATGGTCCAACAGTGCTGATAGGCATCACCACTGGTGGCATCTGACCATTCACTCAAGGCACAATTAACCAGAGGCTTAAGCAGCAGAAGTGAGTGCAGAAGTTTCCACGGTGAAGAAGTGGGATGAAAAGGGAGAGAGGAAAAATCTCATCATTTTATTTCACTTCCTGTTCTTTGGAAGTTTCTAAGTTCACAACAAAGTTTTCAACCTTTCAGATACATCCTGGTATGACATCACACAAATTAGCCACATTTAAGTTAATCTTCATACTTTTTTATCCAAATGGCACCCATATATCCATGTTGTAATACAGACATTAACATACTCTGCAGTGCAGTCAGTGAACAGGCCGAGCCACAGCAGGGTCCTAATTTCAGATTAAATGGATCTCTAACTACCTCATCAGAATATCTGTACATTAGTTTATGCAATTTTGAGTATTTCTAAGAAAAATTAAGCCATTTCACTTTCTGTTTTCCTGCAGAACTCCAACCAAATCTGCCACTCCCTTGCAAGCCTGGAAATACATGTCAAAGACTCAGGAAGTGGTCATCTTGATGAAAAATTCTGGTTTATAATGAAGGTCTTAATTCAGGGCACAAACTAGCCTGTAAACAAAATTTCAACCACTTGTACACATAACCTGTGTAATGAGATCAGAGTTCATGCCTTATTGCACAAACAGCATTTCTTTTACAATAAAACAGTATAATACTACTTCTTTTGTAAAGTGCACCTATTACACAGTGAAGTCATTTAAGCTACAGCAAACAAATAACTGAATAAATGCTCTGCAAATACCATCAATGTCATGTTGTCAAATACCATAATTGTTCCTGATTTGGAAAATTATCCCACTAAACTTATGCTTTGGTTCCTCTCACTTTAATCATGTCCAAAATTGTATGAACAGAAGTTGCTGACACTTATGACTTGTAAAATTACACTTATTATTTTCTATAAAAGTGTGTGTGTGTGTATATATATGCATGCAAATTAATGTATATTTTAGCAGAATTTAACAAACACTTTGTTTTCTTAACATATCTTAATCATTTTTACAATATGCAGTACAGTGGCAGAGTCAAAAAAAAAACTGGTATTGCTCTGTCTTTTGGCTACATTCTCAATGGAATCAACAGGGATTTTTAATTAAGCAAACAATGACACATCATATAACAAAAGCATAGCACGGAACAACCACTGAGGGTAAAATATGCTTCTATCTTCATTGTCTGGAACTGAACTCTTTGATTTGATACTGATCTCTGCTAGTCCTAGTAATCCATGGCTCCTCATTCTTACCCTATACTAGAACTCTGAATTCTCACAAAATCTCCTCAATATATACACCGAATATTTATGAAATGCTCCATTAACCAGTATTTCTCTTACAACATAGTCCACACGGAATTTACATTTACATTACAAAAATTACAACACACGGAATAAATAACAGTGAAAGAATGTCGCATTTGATTTTTATATATGATGGATATGTTACAAATTTCTTAGAATGATTTTTTATTTTAGATCTTGATTCTGCCAAGAAGACAAAAACAGACAAAACAGGCACATCACCCAGTGATACATATTTATTGCAGCTATATTTTATCCTGAGAGAACCACCACTTCTGCCGTCAGTTTTCAGAGCCACTTTTATATCTGTGTTATCAGTTAGAATAACAAAAAAAAGAAGAATTTTCTGATCTCACTTAGAGCAGTCACTTCAGCCCCAGATCCAGAAACTAAAGGTGGCCTGCTGCCAAGTAGGAAGTTCTGCACCCCTTCCTAGTCCTCAACCATGCCTACACACAATCTGCCTTGCCCAGGTGTTAACACAGCTGCAGTGTAAATCAGATTAAGGTATGATCTCATCTTTTTTCCTCTCAGGTTACTTTTCCCTCAGGTCGCTACAGATTCAGCTCACAGTATTGCTGCCTGAAGACTTTTCCCAGCAGAAGGGATGGGACAGAGCTGTATGCAAGAGAAGGCCTGGGTCTAAGAGACAAACCACATCTAGTATTAGCAGCATGTACTTCAGTAACCCAAGAGTGATTATAGACACTTCTCACTCTAAGGTACTCCATGACACTTTTCACAACCACACCATTAGATTCCTGTCTCAGTAATTACTGTATTAATAGCTATTTAATCTTTAGTTCATGCAATCAGAAAAAGATTCTTATCGCACACAAAGTAGTTTTGTAGTGCTGAAGACAAAAAAGCAGTTTCAGCCCTTCTCTCAAAGCACAAGGAGATATTCACTACCTGCAGACTGCGGCAGGATGTGCTGGACCCACACGTAGCCTACTCCCCACCATTCTGTAGGTGAGAGAATCATCTCTGTGAGACCCTCTGACTTGTGCACCCACAGATGCTGAAAAACAGAAGAAGCTCCAGCTGCTGACTCCACTGGCATCAAGACTGAGACACACAGACAAGGATGCATGTGCACACATATACAGAAACCTGCAGTACTGAATAACACTTATGCAGCAATACGTAACTGCTGTACTTCTGCAATACCTCTGTATTTGCCCTACATGTGTATTTATGAAATTATGCTCTCCTTATCAATAAAACTCTATTCCAGAAATGTATCTTTGCTGCATGAATATGTGTTTAAATACAAAATTACATATAGATGCTATATATCTATCCAGCATCTCTGCAAAGAGATCTTTACATCATACATGCGCACACACACACACACACACACACAGACACACACTTATTTTTCTCCAATATGCTACCTAAACATCTCTTAATTTAGCAAAGGATAAAAATCAAAATTTTTAAACTTCATTAAAAAAGTATTATTCTGTCACAAAAAAGCTTTGAGATATTGATTTTAAATACCATAAAATAAAACTTTGATCTAGTTTACTTTCCATAGATGTGAGAGACTGAAATGTTAATGACTCAAACAATCAGCCATTTACAAAAGCAGCAGGATGTTTTGCTGAGACCAGGTTTGCACCCCCTGACCTAAGGAGAGAAGGAGAAAATTTTTGTGTGTCGGAAAAACCTCTGATCTGCATAAGACAGAGGGGCTGCACACCCACCATGAGAAGATGACCATGACAAACCAACTTTTGCTTAGCAACAAACTGGGTTTTGAGCCAGATAAGAGAAGAAGCTGATAAGCAAATCCTGCTAGGTGGGATAGTGCTTTTTATCTTGCCAGTGTCCTCCCTTACACAGCTGGCTCAGGTGAGAAAACTCCCCCTCCTATTCACACATAGGCCTGAAGGTGTTCATCCCTTCTCATGGGGTATGGCTGGCTCAACTACCCCGATGTGAGAGGAAGCTGCCATGTCTTGGAGGGTGTCACAAACCATCAAAGACCCCCAAAGTGCCCCCAGACTAGTTTCTGGGGCCTTCCACCTGAGAAGTCTGCATGACCCACAGTGTTGCAACAGTGTTAAACTTGCACCTAGGGGAGGTACCTGGATGCTCCCACCTGAACTGAACCTATTTTAATCCACTGAACTTTATGTGGTGGGAGCTTCCCCCATCCCCAATGAATCAACACTGTGACCATCATTTTGACCAACACACACCTAAATTGTAACAATCAAGTCTTGTTGCTGGATCCACCAGTTGTGATATCTTTCCATCTTATCCCTTCTCTTTCTTTTCCTCACATACTTTCTTAAGCGATATCTTTGTACTTTTATTGTTATATTACTATAGATAATAACCAAAGTGGCTACATATCTCCCTTCCATTGCAAGCAAAGTGTTTTGAGATAAACCCTACATATAGATATAGATATAGATATAGACATAGATATAGATATATAGATATATAAACATTGGTCATTCAGTGTCATTTCACTCTAATCCACACCAAGGGATCTATTAACAAGAACCTCAGTTACACTTGCCTTTAGGGGTGGGTTGTAACTACAGAGTGCAACATTGCCTAGAAAAAAAACACCGCTTTAATCACTACTACAATTGATGCGTTTTTAACTAAACAGACCACCAGTTTCAGGCTAGAATTAGAGCTATTCTATTACTTGCTCTAAACCTAGTACAGGAATGAATTTACAGACACTGACATTTTGCCCAGCTGTCAAGGATGCATGCAAATTAAACAGCCCAAGTAAAACCTGTAATGCAGTAACTCTCTTTAAACTAGCAACTACTATAAGCAAAACCTCTCTAAAGTCCTTTAGTGTGGCAGCTGCACATCTTTAGATGCAGAGAGCAAACCTGTGCAGAATCTAATTACAGGTGGGAAACTGAAATAACTTTGTAGGACAGGTAGCTATGTCACTCCCCTGTGACAGAACATCAGAAGACAAAATAACTTCAAATACCAATACAATTTTCACTTCAGCTGCCAACACAGAGCACACATAGTACAAGGCCATGAGCAACCACCCAATCCCAGGTCTGGCTGCAGAGGCAGTTGATTACAGCAGATAATTCTGCAGTCACCCTGGGAAGAGGTACCCCGGGCTCAGCCAATTCAGGAGAACCTGTCAATCTTAACTGTCTCCAAACTGTACATGCCTCATTCAAGGCTGAGATTCTCCCTTCCTGCTCACTGGACTGCATTGAATTAGCTACCTCTTGCAGATGGTCATTTTAGTGAAGACTGATTTTTAAAATAGAAATTAATGACAGATGAACCAGATTAACAGATTCTGCCTCCTAGGTGTGATTTGTCCGAAATAACCAAATTTTTCCCTCCACAGATGACAATTTCCTTGACTTTTCTCTTAATGCTAGAGCACACAGACAATTTCCTGTTATCTGTCCAATTTGTTTCTTTTTTGTGCCATTATCTTCCTAGTTTTGCTATACTTCTGAGAAAAACTTGATCTTTTACTTTCCTTTCTGTGTCCTTCTTTCACCTGATGTAAAGAACAATTTTTTTAAAGCTGCGATCTTACTATATTTCTTACTTTCCATGCAGAATAGAAAATTATGTATGTCCTTACTACTCATGTATTTAATTAATATCTGCCTCCCTTTGGTTCTCTTATCTCTCAGACCAGTTTCCTGAAAAACTGCATCTTCCACACGTTTGAGTTTACTGGTCTACTTCCCTAAAATCCACCTCTGTTTCTCACTCTCCTAGATATTGGCCTGGTGATCTTTTCAAACTTTCTAAACCAACTGGAATCACACAACCATTAAACAGCCACTAGAAAATGGTTCCAGTGGAGGTTTCGACCATGAAGGAACCCAGTCTATCATTTTTGACAATAGACATTTTGGTTCTATATTAAATTATTAGTTCTAAATGAATGACCCTGTAGACAGACTACTTGGGCTATGAGAATATCAACTGATTATACAGTGTCTGTTTAAAGAAGCATTGAGAGGATTATGCACTATATTTTCTAAGGACTATAACTGGTCCTTGGAACAAATTGCAGCATCTCTGATTCACACACACTAGGCCCAAGAAATAAAGAGTGTGATAAAAAGCACAAAACACGTTTCAGATCACATTTGCATAGAGAAAGTCATTAATCAATCACAATTCATATGAGATACTGGTATCCCTATGTAAGAGACAGACAGAAGTCTGCTGATATTGATTCATGACATAACCTTGGAAAGCCCCTTTCAGTTGCACCAAGAAGCATACTAATCAATCACTAATAATTCCTGGTTCTTAAAACAATTACTTAAACTATAATAAGATCCAAGCTTTTTGATTTTATCAAGAAGTCTCGAAGCATGCAAGCTATATCTTTCTTTTTTCTTTTAAACATATGTCTTCTGGTATCTCTCTTCTCAGACTTTACACATTTTTTTTATCGTGTATGTAAATTGTAATAAATACTTGACCACCACTCATTGTCAAACCTATTAGTTTTCAGACAGCCATCTCAGGTATCCTAGTATTACGTATCTTGGATCCACTTGGACCCTTACACCTTAATTTAGGTTAATGGATAGCTTAATTTGAATTTTATAACTTGTTTTGGGTTCTGTGCAGCCACAGCCAAACTCATCACCTACTTAAAGTGATTAAATCCCATTCGTGCCTACAGAACCTGCAACCACGCAGACTTTCAAAGAATATATGAGTACACTTACTGTAGACCAGCACCTTCTATCCAACTTCAAGAAAAACCCAGTGATTAAATTTTCCCCACCTTCTACTTTGGCCCACACTTCAGCAGTGCCACATCTCTGTCTGGCGTCCGTGTCACATGCCATGACATCATCGCTCTGCAGATTTTCCCGCTGGCCAGGGGTCCGAGGATTGCTGATTCCAAGGACCCAAATGCAGACAGTGACTTAGTCACAAAGATTCCCTGTACTCCTTAGACTTAGCCAATACTCAGTGGTGCATTTACTTCTATTTTTATAGAGCTCAGATTTTCTGTTTGAGCCATTGATCTTGTTAGCCTTTTTGTTTGTTTCAAGACCATCCAAGCTCATGAATGCAAGAATCCGTTTTGAAACCCAAAGAGGCCAACACAGATGGTTTTAACCATGTCAGTGTCAAGTCACATTCAAATGGATTTCCTTCTCCTTGCACAAAAGCAGCTATTTTTAAAAACTGTAAAACTGCACACATCTGGGAGTGCTTACAGTACTAGTAATCCCTATATAGTATATGTTGTCATCGCTAGTAGGAATTCCCTTCCTTGACCACAGGCTAAAAGAACACAACTTCTTTTTGAAGCAGCTCCAGTTTATGTGGGCCTAATTTCAGATTTTTGGCCATACACTTATCACAGATTATTAGTAATGTTCCAGTTCTGAAAGTATCTACTACACAACACAGTCATCATACTATGCCATAAATACACACAAGTATGAATACAGACACTGTATTCTTTATTACTCTACCTGTTTCAGCTCATGCTGAAGAAACAAACTACAATGAGGAGTCAGGGATAGTGAACCTCCACATTTCTTGACAGATTTTCAATAACCTCCATCAACTCTCTTCTCTGATGGCATTACTTGGTCAGAGGACTACTGAGTGGTTCAGCATTTGTCAGAAAACAGCTTATGGTAACCCCATTCATTACATCTATGTTGGCTTTATTGGTCCCTTTAGAAAATTTTAACAATGTTCTAGAAAAAGAGTTTCTTGTTCCCTTTTGTGTTTTTTTTCCTAGTCCCCTTTCTAACAAATCCACAACTTCCCTCTATGCAGTAAAGCTCCACTTTGTTGAGTATTTGCTAATTTTGAGAGTTATTTAGCAAAACTGTCAGGGAGTTTCTATTTCAAGGAATTCTGCTAATTTCATCCCATTAAGAAAGGTTCAAGGCAAGACTAAACAAATCCCTCCACTTCACTGAGCTCCCACTCATTATGTCTAGCTGCCACTATGGTTTCTATCCCTGGAGCCAGGAAACACATTCAGTGAAAGAAACAACTTTGAAAGCATACTGCTCTCCTGCAATTTGCCTTACCTAGCCCACACCTGCATAAGGAACTCACACAGATGAAACTTCAAGATGTTTTCCCTGACACTTACTAAGTTATTTATAATACAGGAATGCAAGCTATTTTTTCAGCTCTTGTATTGTTGTTTCCCAGCTTTTTTATCAAATTTTACAGGTAAAACAACTGATTTCACCCAACTGATTTCAATGAGTTTGAAGGATTTACATTGTGTCAGGAAGCAGTAAGGGCCAGCTGCTCCCTGAGGTAGTGCAAGCCCCAAGGTGAGGATGACCCAGTACGGGCAGTGCCTTGCAGTGCCCACAGCAGTGTCCCACATCTAAACCCAGAACACAGATCACACTGGGAACAGGGCCCTCTGGTAGTCCCAGAGATGGCAAAATGATGAACTAGGTCCAGACACCACCCAGGCTCCCCAGCCCGTACAAGAGAAAGAAGCGGAAATGAGGTTACAAAGGTCCAAAGTCAACCCAGACAACGAAGACAAGACAGAAGACAGGCAATAAAGAACATCTAAAGGCTTCAATTTGGGAGACAAATTACCTACAACACAGGGTTTCTCCAGGAGTTAGGGTCACAGCAGCAGTCCCAAGCTGGAGCTGAAGTGAGGCTTCTGGGTCCATGGTTGTGGACAGAGGCCCCATGGACGCTGCTTAGAGAAGTTAAAGCCTATTGGAGCTTTCAGAGCCCTGATCTTTTGCAGTTTCTATTTATTTCCTACATGTTTACTCCTTCAATTTCATTTTTACCACATCTACTAACAGGTTTCCTTGCCCAGAGTTACCCTGCCAGTGCACTTTATAGCCAGACC
The DNA here is from genome assembly GCA_013400575.1 of Peucedramus taeniatus. Taxonomy (NCBI): domain Eukaryota; kingdom Metazoa; phylum Chordata; class Aves; order Passeriformes; family Fringillidae; genus Peucedramus; species Peucedramus taeniatus. The sequence continues at coordinate 46,799 of WBNO01025237.1, forward strand.
TGTGTTATTGCTCTCCAGTTGTCAAGACCAGACCTACAATTTTAGGTTCACCCTTGCAATTTTATTTGCTGCTTCTATTTTATATCCTTCCATTCCTCCAACTACTGAATAACTTTTCATATCTGACACTTGTGAATGTCAGCTCTACCCAAATTTACGGGAAAGTTTTTTGTCCAGGTCATTATTTTATTTTTTGTTGTTTTGCACCAAAAAAAAAAAGACCAAATAACTGAGTTAGGGGTTTTTTTCTTCCTTCATTTGCATAGTGGTGTGATTTAATTGCTCTCTGAGCTCAAATTGAAGCTCCTTTCTGGTTAGTTGTAGTACATTAGCCATTTGCCACCATGATTACTCCAGCCTGATCCCACAGGAACAGAGATCATCAGTTTGTACCTTGGAAACTGGATCCTGTTTCAAGCACAGGATCTGCTCACTAAGAAGCTGACATTTCTGACATTTATCTATCTGTAGGTTGACTCTATTACAAGTCACAGATGATGGGCTAACAATTTAATTAGGAACAAATGTGTAAATTAAAATGGCATGAATTAATATCTTTTATCCCAGGCTCAAGTCTTTTACAGACATTTGCTGCAAATGTCTATGAGAAACTAGCTCTCCCATTTAGATTTATGGAAATTGCCCAATTTTTCTTTCACATCTTCTTCTTTGCCTCCCAGTCAATTTAGCAAACCAGGCATCTTGAAACTTCTTGAAAATGCCTCTGGCTTGCATGCAAGTCTCAGGTTTAGGTGTGCCATTGTATAAGAATTTAAGCCATTTATGTATCTCCTACATTCACGTCTGGACACAAAAATGTCAGTAAAGCTCCACCTGACTCACTACAATAATTTAGTAGCAAATAAAGACAGCAATCCCAGAATTCATGTCACACAGTTGTGAACCTATTCATAAGGCTAACATTTTAGTATTTCCACAATTCATCGTATGAAAACAGAGGTTCATTGAATGCTTTGGGTTGCAAGAGACATTAAAGATCATCTCATTCCAACCTGGCTGCCATGGGCAGGGTCAACTTTCAGTAGACCAGATTGGTCAAAGTCTCATTCAACCCGGCCTTCAACACTTCCAGGGATGGGGAATCCACAGGTTCTCTGGTCAACTTCTTCCAGTGTCTTAGCATCTTCACTACTGTGAAAATTTCATTGCAACATCCAACCTAAATCTCTCCTCGTTTATAGTAAACGAGGAGAGATTTAGGTTGGATGTTGCAATGAAATTTTCCCTGCCCTATCACTATTTCCCTATGCAAGAAGTCATCCTCTCTCTTATTTAAGCCTCTTTAGATGTGTTTACTACACTCCAAGCTGGAAAACTGAGCTGTGCTTGCAACTCGTGGGTGCCACTATTCCACACAACTCGTCCCTTTATAACGCTGCTTTTCCACAGGTATCTGAGATGCCTCATTTCTCCTCCCTCTCCACACAAACCTCCAGGACAAACCCATTTTAAAAACATCTCAGCTGCCTTCTCTGGGCTTCAAAGCCACCATCAGTGCTGCCTAGCGGGCGGCGCTGGAGGCCCAAGATCTTTACCCGTGGATTTATTTACGGCGGGCTGCGGGGCTCTCCAGGGCTAGTGCGAGCCTCCCTCACTCCCTCCTTCCATCTCCCCTCCGCTTACTCCGGGCAGAGCACGAGCACGCTGTGCCGGAGGGAGCCGCTCCCGGCCCCGCTCCCGGCCCCGCTCCCGGCCCCGCTCCCGGCCCCNCGCCGCCGCTGGGGAGAAGGGGCGAGGGAAGCGCCGTGTCACCTTCCCGGGGCTCCGGGTCCCGGCTGGGCTGCCTGGGGCGGCCCGAGAGGCAGCGAGCCGCTGGGCTCGCCCCGGTGCTCGGCACAGGCGGGCGGCGGTCGCCGCTT
>WBNO01025237.1:58343-134783 GCA_013400575.1 Peucedramus taeniatus
CTCCCTGATGGATCTTAAAGAGGAATTTTATCTCAAGGGAGAAGAAAGAAATTTATTTTTAGGTAATTTCAGATGGGAAAAAGGGCACTGCTCATTATAGCATATCGTAATCAGACAGTCTTCTACCTTGCCTTCTGCTTCAGCCCTTGAAGGTGGAAAGAAACATGGAAGAGAACAGTGACTTCCACCCTGCTCCCTACTCTTGGTGTTGCTTGTATCTGGAGAAGCTGGAAGGAATAGCTTAAAGAACAAGGAGATATGAATTACCCAAAAATAAAAAAAAAGAAAAAGAAAGAAAATAAATAGAAAGGAACTACTGCTCTGCTTTCTCCTTTGCTTCTGCAGTCATTTCACACTCACAGTCTCTCAGTCAGTGAATGTGAATGAGTCTTGGAAATTAATGCCAAGGTGTTACCTCCTGACAATAAGTTGTACGTCCTTCCTCATATCAAATTATTTAAATTATCCTCATATTAGCTGGTAAAATGTAACATTGCGGCACAGTTTAAGGAAAGAAATTTTGTGACATCTGAAATAATTGCTTCTCAGACCCAAGCTCAGAAATAGCCAAAGAAAGGGGAACTACTTCAACCTAAATAAAGCATGAAATTGAACAAGAAATAGTTTTACTGAGAATGGGCAGTAAGGGTCCAGACCCTTACATGGAAGCTATGCTCACATGGCTACAAAACTTAATCTTGTGTCCCACCGTGAGATATTTAGGATGCAAATATTCCTTATAAACATGTTAAGGAGTCAAGAGAGTAGTGAAATATTTTTAGGAAGCTAAGTAAGACAGAGAGCTTCAGAAACAGCACCGTCTGCTTTTCTCTTCATGCCAGTTATTATTCAGCCAGAGATGTCTTACAAATGAGGAAGGCAAGCCAAAGACCAAGGCCTGAAATGGCTCACTTTTACATCCTCATTTTTGCCTCTTCATTCTAGCTGCATTTTTATAGCATTATGAATTGGCAATGCGGAAAAAGTGATGCTAATGGAAAGCAACGTGGTACATATCATGTACCTTGACGGTGGTGGTTGAAAATTGGGAAGGTAATGAGGAAAGGTGAGCGGGACTTTGGAGGGTCAATGAGCAGCATTTCACAAACAAATTTAGTCAGTGATGTCAAAGAGGCCCATCATCGGTGGTTTTGTTTATTGTAGGGCAAGGATCTAAGTTTTTTATTTAAAAAGCACATGAAACTGCACAGAAAATGCCAGAAGAATTAAATATCACTTGTATCATGTGTGAAACCAGTCTCTCCTCAGAAACTGCAGTAGACCTGCAAAATGTATAGAAAATCCCTCTTTTTGTCTTCAACAGCAGATTCAACTTGAGCCTAACCTGATATATAGAAATACACCCAAGCCTACAAAGTCATCTAGCTTACTAGCTGAATTCTGTCTGCTGAGTTGCTCTGCATTTTGATTTTCAGAAACACCCGCACATCTATTTTTCCTCTAAACAGAGGATGAGGCAAAAAATGGGTCATGTGTCATTGAGGGGGTCAACCTAGTGGTGTTCCAATGTTCTGAAATAAATCAACTTATAAAGCAGAGACTCCTCACAGAGAAAGAGAACTTTCTGTCAGCTTTCCTAGTTAGAAGAGGTGCTAACAGACACTGTAGAATTTCATGTAGATGGTCTCATTAAGGGAAAAAAGCAGTCTCTGATAATATTCAGTCACAATCTAATTTACTCTTTTGTTTATTTATTACAAATTATTTGTATTTACTTGCATGAAGTCAGAAATATAATTCAAGGTAATATGGTTTCCTATGTTTGCTTCAAGTGTGAATAAAGCCACATGTACTCATTCAGAAAATAAGTATATAAGAACCTGTCTGAGCAAATACATAACTTATGTATGACTTCTGTTTGGGAGGTGAATCCTTTAGAAAATCTAGTGTCCTTCCAACATGGATAGGCAACTTTCACACTTTCCAATGTTTCTGACAGAGCCTGGAACAAAAATATTTGTTTCATCACTGCTGTTAGCACGGGAATTGACTGACAAGGAGCATTGCTATTGCCAAAAAAATAGCAAGCAGGTATGCTAGAGCAAATGAAAAGAGAAGAGCTTGAGCATCAGCTTTCACTCATTCCGAGTCTCATCTGCCCACTGGTGTGGAGAGCTGGCAGCAGCTCTTTCACTGACTTTCCTCTGAGCCACAAATCTGCTATCAGGTTGTTCACTTTGAAAGAAAAAGTTGGACCAGCCCCTTCTAGAAACAATCTAATATATCAAACAAGTTGGATTTCAGTTTTGAGAACTTTTCTGGTTGCTGTTATTGGCTTGTTACTTAAACTTTTTTCTAAACATAGATATGTTTTGAATCAAAAAATAAACATTACAGCCCTCGTTTCCTTGAGAATAAAATACCCTTTATGCCAAGGTTACCAGAGTCATTTAGATAAAACAGACACATCAGAGCAGACCCATGTTCAGTTTAATCCAGTGTTGCTTGCCAAGAGTGTGAGTACAGGACAAGCAAAGTGGTATTTAACAGTCTCTTCCATAAGACTGTCCAAACACCATCCAAGCCATGTGAACTTTTAGCACTCACAATGTTCTGTATCAGGGAATTCTACTCTTTAATTTAGTGTTAGGGAAACTACAGCCTCTTGTCATCTGCTTTGCACTTACCAGCTGGTAGTTTTCACTCCCAGGTTTTATAGAGGGGGAAAACAGAGGACAGGCAGTTCCCCTTCTATCCTCTTAATGGCACTCATCATTTAGGCCTCTGTTGTGTACCCCTTCAGACATCTCTCCAGTCTGCTCTGTGGTTCCTGTGTGGCTCAGAACCAGCCCAGATTTTTGATTGTCCTTGTTGCCCTTGTCTGAGCCGCTTGCAGTTCTATCATTTTATTTTTGAGATGGAGTAACTAGAAGTACACAGTGTGTTCAAGCTCTACATGCCTCAGGGATTCATCACCATCAGGTGGTGGCAGAGTAATGTTAGTCTTCCCTTCTGTTTTATATTGCTTTCCTTAAAGTCCCTAACATTCAATTTCCTTTTTTTTTTTTTCTCTACTAAATGACTGTGTTACCTCTATGTTTTCACAGAGCTCAAAACCTTTGTTTCTGGGTGGTAATTATTAACTCATGATACATGCAAAATTAGGATTTTTCTCCCATGTACATTATTTTATGTACATCTATGACAATTAGCATCTCTATTTATTTAGTAATTCAGTACTGTGAGATACTTCTGCACCTCCTTTACAGCTAACTTTCCCTTTCCACTGCCATAAATTATCAGCAAGAAACTGTCACCAAAGTGTGACCTTTTCTAGATCAATTATAAGTTGAACAGCATCAACCACACCTCAGTTGAAACTGTGTTCATTCTTAAGTCATCAAGTGTTCCATAGGAAGCACGAGATTTTATCAAGTCTGTCTTTGTTTATCCTTATTCTTTGCTGTGCAGGTATTAATTCTAGCTTAAGGAGGCAGGTTGTCCGGTGGTGTGTAAGTAGACACTGACAAGCCCAATCTTCATTCTTTTGGGACTCCTACAGGCATCACTCTTCAGTCTAGGAGGTCAAAAGACAAAGACACCTGCAGGGAAGCAAGAAACAAAGTTAAGAAACCATCGTGGCAGATAGAGAGCAAGAGATAATGACTTAGAGGAGTGGGAGACTAAAAGAGAAGAAAACCTGTACAAAGCCTGAAATTGCATAATCAGAGTTTCAATACCAGAAGATGGCAAAGGGGAAGTAGGGAAACAAAAACAAATAAAGAGGTAGAGGGAGTCTCCAAAAAGATACCCAGGACCAAGGGACAGAAGAGAAAATCATCCTCCAGAAGCAGAAGAAAAAAATAGGTAAGGAAAGGAGGGATTCATTTAAAGGAAAACTGTCCCCAGTCTTTCCACTCAAAACTGTAAAGGATGCTATTTTTTTATTTTTCAAATAAGACAATGTGAGAGAAAAGTGGAGTCCTACAGGGTATAAAATCACCAGTTATTCTATTTGCCATTATAACCTGACAGAAGTCTCTCATCAGCTGACAATGGTTTTGGTAGAAACTGCAGAATAAATGTGTGTGTAGCTCAGCAGTGCTGTAAATTTGTGAAAATAATCTGCAAGTAAACAGCCCGTAAAACAAATGGTTACAATCTTTCCTAAATCATCTCCAAAGGGAATCGCCCATACTGCATGTATGGACACTGCTTTACATGGCAGTACTTGTTAGATAACAATTGTCTCAGCAAGACCCAGTGGATAGGAGATCTAATTGACACTGTCAAAAAAAAAAACCTGTTGCCACATTTCTAAACACAGCAGTTGTTCACAAAGTACTGAAATCTGTGCATCTTGCAAACCTCCCTCTGATCTGTAAAATTTGCTCACAGACATTATGCTTGAGTCTAGGGCTGATGTTAAAAATTTTGTTCCTAATGCAGAGCTGTGTCCAAATTGCAGATGAGAAAAACATTTAAGAGACGGCAAACTCCAAGTTGGAGCATGCTTCACATTTTGGTTTTTGTTTCTCGTTAGCTGAATTGATATTTCTTGGCTAGTATTTTTATCTGATTAATTATCAATGAGCATCAGAGTGATAACTCTAAAACCTTTGCATCATTCACTGTACAGAGAGTAGTGCCAGAAAAAAACAAGATTTCCAATTATGAGCTGCCAAATTCCTTTAGCCTTGTTACAGGAGATCTACTCAGAATGACAAATTAATTCATTTTCATTGCCAATCTAGTCATTGTCGTCTCCACTGAGACTGTCAATAACTGCCAATTGTGATGCTGAAAATTGTGATATTTTATGAGACAGTTGGCTTGCTTGCTGGTGTCAAGGGATAGGAAGTAGATTTGTCAACTTCACATTGAATTTTTGCCCTATAGAACTAGTAAAATCTTAAACCCAAGGAAGACTTTCATTTCTGAATATTGAACAATGATCCCAAAAAAAGTATCTTAAGAATTGAAAATAACTGTCCAAGAAATAAAAATATGTCTTTTAGAGGTCAGAACTCTCAGGATAATATCATAAAATCACTGACAAAAAGTATGCTGTGATTAATTTTTGCAAAGAAAGTTTATTTAAAAAAATTCTTTAACTGCATGAATTAAAAAAGAAAGAGTCAGAAAAAAACAAGAAACAATAAAAAGTAGGTGAATAGGAATAGAGTAACAATGAGATGAAGATTAAAGATACCTGAGATATGGTCTTCAAACTAAATCAATAGTCTATATTAGTTTCTCAAAAAATATGAAGTTAGCAATATGGGAGATGGTGAATGAGAATGGGGTCTGTGGAAACAGAAATTAATTCATTTTAAGTAAGTCTGTAAGATTTAAATGGGGGCATGAGTGGGAAATAAACAAAAAATAACTTGATAATCTTCATCCTGATATTCTGAGAAAATTGGTATTCACAGTAGCATTTACAGTGTCACAATGGGTTTGACATAATATCATCTGATTGAATTACAGGGTGTACAATGCATGCAATGTCTGCATTTGAGGAGAAAGGGGGAAAGAAGTGCTCAGACAAGTTTGTGTCTTGTCATACATTATATCATTATACACTAGACATTAGGACAGAGTTTGAAGTAATTAGCAATTAATAAAATGAAGATAAATAGAAAAGGAGATGGAGTGCAATATGGATTTAGCACATTAGACTGTAGCACAGAAGTGCACAGTCTTTAATCAGAGACATAATGCTTTAAAAAAGAGAATGGGAATGAAACATACCACAGTTACTCAAATTGCTAAAAAGTGGCTGGTACAGCTCAAAGTGGGAAATTATTACTTATTTGAAAAAAGAGAATGATGTCCAGAAAAACTATAAATGGAGAAAAGTAGTAGGTAAAGGAAAGACATCAATGAGTGGTACTGAAAGAGGATGCATGTAGCTAAAGTAAGCATTAGAGTAAGACTTTCTTATGGATTGGTTCTAGGATACTTTTCTATTTATTCAGCATTTTCATTCATTGTCTAGTCACAAGAAGCACAAGTGAGATAATTAGATGTACTGATGACAAAATATGGGGAAGAACTGTCAATAAAGAGAAGAATCATGAGTTTCTGTAGGAAGTATTTTAATATAATCAGATGGAATTCAGTAGGGGAGAGTCACAGCAAGGCACTTAATAACTAAGACAAAGCATTTCTGCTGGGACCTGATTATTTAAAAAGAAGTGTTAAGCAGAAATACCTGGGTGTATGAGGCAATGATCTGCTCAGGAACATGAGGCAGTTATATAAAAGAGAAATGCAACCACCAGGTGTTCTGGTACTAATGATCTTCAGTGATGAATGACTATTGATAAAGGCAATGGGAAGCAAATGTTTGTCAAAACAGAGATGTTTCAGGCAAAAGTAGCTAGTATTTTTCAGTGAAATTAGGTTGTGCTGACAAATTTCCACCCAACTTCAGCAGTGCCACAGTCCTGGATTATCAACAGCATTCTCTCTTGGGTTATCACCAGCTTCTTGGTACTTTTAAATGACTTGAGATAAATGGCACATCCAACCTGTACCCAGTGGCCAGCTGATGGCATGTTTTCACTTCCCAAAACACTCTCAGTAGCTTCATTTTTGATTGTCTTTTTGACTGCCATAGTTGCCAAGACTTTTGTTAGCAAGCACAAGCTGCCAGTTCTGCATCTGGGCAATTTCTTCATTTTTTTCTTACCACTTTTTTTAAGCTTTGTAGCATGAGACACTCTGAACAGCTGGGCCTGCTTGGAAAGAGCACAATATCTAAGTATTTTTTTTATTCCCAAATGTTTGCAATCAAGTACTAATGTGGAGGTGGATCAAAGATAGATAGGACTTCCAACACAAAATTTTCAAACCTGTAGCTCAGCTTAATAGGTCCATGGGCTTCCTTTACACCTTTTGACATGGGATTTTCCGTAGTGGCTCTTGGAATGTCTGGAGCAATGTCTCAGAAGACAATAGGTGCTCAATAGAGAGAGTTTCAGTCCCCAGTGCCTTCATTTTTCTTGCATTTGGCATTCTTGCTATCTGCTTAAAGATAAGCAGAGTATTCTCTGAAGAGTGCCTTAGAGTAAAAGCATCCAAAACTCAAGATTTCACTTCCATGAGAAAGATCTCCCACATCCCAGACACTTTATGCAAAACTGACAATACATTGTAGCTCAGGGCTCGAATGAAAAATATATTGCGGTAGGGAAGAAAGGAGATTGTCTTTTCCTTAAGGAAAAATTAAAAAACATCTCTTTTTCCTGTTGCTTGAACAATATGGAATGCAGACCCATCCTAACTCCTGACAACTCTTTGTGCCTACCTGGAACCTGAGGGCAGCTTCTCAGACAATCTCCAAGGCTGGGTGAGCCTTAGAAGTTCCCTGGAAACACAGGAATAGCCCTCACACCTCAAAATCCTTGGATAAGTCCCCGAAAGCTGTGGCAGCACCTTTACTGCCAGGGCAGACACTCTTAATTCACAGCAGGCTCTAAAGCTCTCTGCCTTCCCTCTGAAGGGTTTGTCTGAAGTATTGTCTGGAGGTGGTTGGTTATTCAGTCTCAAGAGGGTCATCAGTGGCTCAAAAGTCAGGCATCTGTTTAATGAGTCTTTGTCTTCATCCTCACAAAAGAATTTCAACAGGATATTCTGCCAAAGCCTGGCTTGATTTAGTTGAATTGGTTTTAAAATATTTTATTTTAAAAATCCTAGGATTTTTATTGCCTGTAGGCAATAACTCTTCACAAAACATAGATAACTGATAATATGGAGATATGTTATGATTCATATAACAATATGAATGGCTACTCATAGAACTGACTTTGTAACAGTACCTCTGAAATTATGTGCCACAAGTTGTCAAAGTTTCTCTGTAAAGTTCAAAGGGAAAAACTCATTCTTAACATAAACAGCAATTTTTTTCCCTGAATAAATCAGGTAGCCCCCTGCATGCATTTGTAATGTTTTATATCTATTGCCATTACAGTGCTTAGCAGTTTGGGTTCAGTGCAGATCCCTGAGCTTATCCTCTGTTTATCTCTCATTTCGGCTATGCAAAGATAAGTTTCTGTGAACATTGAGATGGATCATCTCTGCAGACTGCTAGCTTCTTGTCACCAAGTCCTTGCTTCACAAAGGCTGAACTTTAGAAATTTTGTTGGCCTCTTTCCATCTGAAGTTCCTTCACTCACAGTCTGTCTTCCTAAAAGATATTTCATGCTCTGTCAGGATCCTGGACAACAGAGCTGCTTTTCTCTCACACTGAAGAGGATCTGCTTGGCTGGCACTGCTCACTGCCTAGCAGTGGGAGACAATATTGTGTGTCTCACGTATGGAGCTGTCTCTAATTAACCAAATGTCTGTGGTTCCAAAGATAAATTTGGGTGCTGGGAACCTCAGCTCTATGATATAAGTCTGTGTGCCATCTTCAGCATCTTGGTTCTGGGCTTAAGGAAAATGTTTTTCTAATTTCTCATTTTCAGTGGAGTTTCAGTGCTTGTCAAGCAAGAAGAGTGTTTTATCAGCCGTCCTAGTATTTCAGGAGCTATTTCTGGCAAAAGTTTCTCACTCTTTTCTCAACAAAAGAGTGAAAAGCTTTACCTTTATAATCACAGCTGTATTTCCCAGTATCAAGATAATTATAAATGCAAAATATCTTTGCCTGGGAGATAAATATACTTTGTCAGTGAACTCCATGCTAATAGGACAAATTTGTTCAAGTTTTAAGGCCTGTTTTCCTGTGAAGCTCTCACTTTTTTGCTGTCCCAAATCATCATTAGCCAACCAGTATTTCACATGACAGCGAGAACTGCATGTTTGAGCTAACTGAACCAATCTACAGATTTATCGAGGTAAGAACTCACAGCCTTACAGGCTTCTGTGTGGATTGTCATCCATCCCTGTGTGTAACAAAAGGCCATATCTAAGCACATATGCATTGTCCTGCTGTGGAAAAGTGGGTCAGGACAATCATACGGGACAAGGACAAGCATGCAGATAATTAACATTCAGCACTGAGGTGTATTTTCCCATCGTTTTGTTACACAAGGACTCTGACATCCCTTGGTACAAATGCATTTATCCTGCAGGGTAACATTTCCTTCATTTGGAAATCCGAACTCATTGCTTCAGCTACTGATCCACTCAACACACTTCTTGTTTAGTACACCTTTCTCTGCCCCTTCAGGTACCTTCTTCTTCTTTTCTGTCCAGCCCTCTGCTGAGGGTGTCACCAAGGCCATGGAGTCAGGGAACAGCCAAAATCTCACACCACTGAGGCCTCTGCATCCCACTGAGGGCAGGATCAGGAGAAAGAGTGTACATGGGAACAGCTGAGTTATGACCCTATTTCCCCCTTTTGTACTTCACTTAGGACGAAGAAGGTGCCTGTAATGGGCAGTTGAGCATTATAACATCTCAAATGTCAGTCATTAAATATTTCCTCTAAGCATCTTTCAGCACCATTACTGAGGTGTTTCTGAAAGGCTATAGCACGGCTTTCTATGGATTGATAAGTTACAACTGAATGACAGGATCATAGAGAGGGCAATGCCAAAAAGCCTGATGAGAAGAGATATACATAGTAGAGTAAGGAATTCATAATATTCCATTGAAGACACCATATGTCTTTCCAACAGCTAGTCATCTTTAATAAAAGAATTTAGAGCAAGACTTGTTCTCAGTGTTAGTCTGTAGTCAAGAATTAGTAAGAACCTTCCTTTTGAGAACAGAATTTTTAAAACATTCAGAAGAGGAAGGAAAATAACACAGTGCTATTATAAAAACTAGCAATAACAGGAGCAAAGAAAAAAAATCTCAATTATTAATTTTGTCCTAGGAACAGTTCTTATGAAGTGTTAATAATACCTTTGAGCTAAAGAGAGGACTGAGAAAAAATGCTTCATGTGTAGCTGCGCAAGCACATGCAATATCAAAAATTATTCTATGTTTTTCATTTCAAAATACCAGATTCATCAAACTGAAATCTTTTTCCAGAAGTGTTTAATTGCAGCATTTTTTCCCTCAGACTTGGGATTAAATTTTTGATCCAAATGAGAGAGACAAGCAGAAACTATTCCCCAAGTGACTGTTGAACTGGGACGTGGAAGCCACAGGTGCAAGTTCCTGTCTGTATCAGACAGAAGGAATTTCACTGCGGAGCAAGAATTTAATTTCACATGAGTGCCTCCAGTATTGCTATTCTGAGAATAGTTCTTTCTTTATGTTTTACATCAAGGGAAAAAATGTTTCAAACTCTCGTTCTTTTTCAATATGGAATGAACACAAATTTCAAAATCTCCCACTTCTTCTTTTTCCCCTGAATTTGAATTATCATTTTTCAACTAGCTCTACAATCACATGGTCCATCTTATATTTTACTGCCAATCTCACACATGTCATAAACAGAGTCTCCAGCTATAGAATGAATTATTTATATGAAGGGAGTGAATCCCAGAACATTGCAAGTTTCCTGCATGAATACTTTTGTGCCTCTCGTTTGTCACACACTTCATCCCATATTTGGCTCTTGTCAGATTGAGAGCAAAGGCCACGAGTTGCTGCCCCAATAGGAGCATCTTCTCTTCCCCTTTTTTTTCTTCAGAGCCCAGAGGACATAAAAATATGACACTGCTATACTAGGATTGCTTTAATACCCCCTTTGTGTCTGCCCTCTCTCTGTGCTTGAGGGGAAGTAGGGAAAATGAAAAGATTTGTTCTTTCTTAATGTCTTTGCTCATGGGTAGGGTAAGTTCAGGCACATCACCCACATCTACCTGAACATCATGCTATGGTCTGTACAAGTGTTATGTGGACACAGAGACAGCAAGTGGAATAGCTTTTACGTTTTCCACAGTTTCCATGAATTTTATTCTCATAAATGGGAAGCAGGTTTTTTTTACAATTTCAATAACATTTTACTATTTGTCATTAAAGGTCTTTTTATTCTTAGTCCTATAAAACTCTCTGATTTAGCACTCAGAGTGCTCATGAGGTGCGTGGCTTGCAGCCGACCCCAAGGTGTCAGTTCTTCATTGCACAGAAAAACAATATATCTGAATTATCCCTTTTGAATGACAGCATTCTGCTCCAGAACTGCAAATCTGGAAGGGTCTGTAGAGAACAGGAAAACCTATGAGCTATAAAAAAAGTTCCTAATGAAAAGCAGTGGAACCGCAGAAAACAATCTTGGAAGATAAATACCAATTATGGAGGGTACCTCCTTTCAGCAACACCAGGAACAAAGCAATATAAATTACACACAGAAGAGAAATAAATCTAACTTTAATTAGGTCAGAAGTTCATGTGTCTGTAATAATGAGCTTCTCAGATGCTGCTGCCTCTTATGTTCTGCCCCTGCTGGTCCCCAGCTCCCGGATGTGGCTCCAGGTTTTAGATGTGTCTTACCAGGAGCTCCACAACCTGTTGCCTGCAATGGCCCTGGTGCATCTCTAGAAGGCCTTGAGTGCTTTTTCTGCCTTAGCTGGCAGGAGCAAAGCCTTCTGGGATAATTAGTGCTGCTTCAATTGGACAGGTAGCGGATGGGAAATAAACAGGTTCAAGAGCTCAAGGGACATCCGTGTTGCTGTAGGCAGGGAGGCAGTGGAAAATAAATATAGCTAAGCAGTTGGAAAAATATTTATTTATTTATGCTCCTTTCCTTTTGAGATGTGAGATGAGGATCAGCCCCAATATGAACTCATTTTTTTCCTAAGCAGTTGCCAGCTCTCTCCAGCCCTTGAAAATCGCATCCCACATAAGTCCATGGCCAGCTACAGTGATGACCCATTTGGAAATGCTTTTCCTTATTGTTAACTGTGAAAGGAGATAATTTGTTACATAAATAATGAATTAGATGTGTATTAATTTAGAACTGCTTGTCTGAATGGTTTGCAAAGCAGCTGTGTGATTTCAGGCAGTCATATGCTGTCAATTAACAACTTATTCTAAGCCAAATCTGTGTAAGCTTATTATGTGTATCACACAGTGTGGAATTCCTTCATAGGTTTTACTAATTCTAGCTGTGTACTATTGGCTGCATAGTAGTTTTAAACTGCTCAAGATTAGTAAAAATCCCAGTTAAATTACTGACAGGCAGAGGGAACTTCCAGTTGCATTCCAGCTATTAATCTGCTAGTGATACTTTTCATGTTGTTGAGAAGTTGGGACACCTCATTAAAATCCACAGGTTTTCTTTATGGAAAACTTAATACAAGTCCAGAAAGACAACATTCAAACTGAATATTCATAATACATTACCAATATTTTATTCAGTTAAGGGAGGGAGCTTTTAAGTTCTTAGTTAGACAAGCAGCATGACTTATACTTACAGGTCTGATTGCTATCTGTCTTTCCAAAAGAAATATGCCCCCAAATTTTAATGGGCTTATCTTGTGTCCTTAAAGAAGTTGGAAATATCTGAGATAACTAATTATTTTTTAAAAAATGCTTAGAAGGGATTAATTGAAACCTTTGACAATTTCCTTTTCTTTTTTAAGCATGCTGTATATGAAAACAATAATTCCACGTTTTGATTATTCTGATCTTATCAAAAGATAACAAGACCTGTAATAAATCTTGAGGGGCTGCCTCTGAGCAGTAAAATTATTGATAACCTCTCTTAACAATGCAAATTTTCTCTACTCAATATTTCTAAAAGGATAGTCCCAAACTTCCCCTTAGTATTTGCGTTTTACAGCACTGTGTAGTTTGGACTGACGTACACATGGATGATCATATCTGGGTTTCTGCAAAACGGCTCCTTTTCTAAGAATGTGGTCATTCCTAAGGAAACAAAAATACAGGCTTTTATGCAAACTTCAGGGCCTTTTTTTTTTTTGCCACAAAACTTTAGCCCAAGCTTATGGAGCTTTAAGCATTTTCACAGGAAGAATTGCTCAAGCTGTGCATCAAGTCCTTAATAAAATCCCTTATATTGAAACTTGTTCCACTAGAAAAATGATGCAGAAGCTTGGCTATGAGTCAAGCAAAACTCAAGTGCATCAAACCTGTGTATTCCTGTATTTTCCAGTGTCTTGGCTCCCTGGCTTCTCACTCACTCACATCGTCTGGGCACCTGACCCACAGCTAAGCAGGAGAATGAAAAACTTTGTGTCATTGGCAGGAAATGCATCCTATTGTAAAGAAATTTTAGAAGTTTCCCTATTAACAATTTTCTGCTTCTCCCCCCAGTGGAAGGAAGCTCTGCCTTCCATGCAATGCAGTGTGAATATGCTCAGTCCTGACTGCTTTACTCTTCTTCATCTTGATGCTCCTTATTTTCTCCATTCCCTCTCTTCTCCATCTGAGGTTTTTCTTCTATTACCTATCCAGCTCCATTTTTCTCTCCAGAAAATCTATCAGCTCCTTCAGTGACAAATCAAAATTTTCAGCTCTGGAATTCAGTATTTCTCCTGTCCAGACACATGGAAAAAAAAATATTCCTCTCAAACAAATATTTTAAAAAATACAATAGGAATGCCTGCATAAAAGTTTAATCAAAATGTCTTTGGGAGGCAGCTGCCTGCTGACAAATTTAGTCAACAAGTGCCAGTGTGACCACTCGGATCGCTCCCTTAATAGAGTAATTCAACTGCAGTTGAATGGGCAAAATTGCTGATAACATGATATAAGAGTAAACAGAACTGCCATAAAACTGAGAGACAATTTTTAACCTTGATAAAAGTATTTTCTTGTGCAGAAAATGTTTCACACACTGTTTCCCTTGGACTGAGATAACATTGACACCAAGAGCTTAAAGCAAGACAGAGAAATACAGTGACTTCTGCATAGAGTGTGAACATCCAATTACATTACACAGATTTCAGTTCAAGACTTCAATGACTATTACCTGATCTACCAGAGTCAGACCTGGATGCAACTTTCCTAATAGCCGATCATTTCATAATTTTCCATAGCAAAACTTTCTGAATCTTCTGCTGCACCACTTGGCCATTCACAGAGGTACACAGAAAAGGTAGGACACCAAAGTAATAGCTTGAGTTTGCTTCATTTAACTGTAAGCAAAGGAAGCAGCATCATATTAGGTCATGTGTGGATATTCCATGTATGTTAGGAAAAATCACAAAGATTCATCCTGACTTTTTCAAGTCAAAGTTCTTCTTCGCAACTAAAATGAGCTACTCATACATTGGATTTCTCCCTTTCTGCATTCTTCTTTTCCCTGTTTGCATTTTCTGACTCTCCATACCTCTACCTGTATAGTATAACCACATACTCTACTTCTCCCCTCAAACTGGCAAATTCTGATTCCTCAGCTAAGTTTCTCTAGTAAGCAAAGCAGCCAGTAAAAGTAATAACATTTTCATAGCATTTCTTTTTAATTCATTCTGTTGCTTAATTTGCTTATATGATTCTGCAGCTGAAGAAAAGGGATAAAATGTCAGACTATTGTACAGATCCAAACCAGCCCGTTTGAACTCTGATTTTACAGCAGAAGCATCAAAGAAGAATTGCTACTCCAAGGCTTTTTATCAATAGAAACTGTAAGAAATAAATGATAAAAGAACATATTCTTATTCTTACCTCAATTTCCCATTCTAACTTCAGGAAGCTCCTATTGAATTTGATGCTGTAGGATTAAGCCTTTGGGCCCAGATCCTCAAAGGTACTTAAATGTTGCAAAGCTAACTTTTATTCCTCCTGTGACCTCATGGATTTCTCAACCCAAATACAACTTCCCAGGCAATGAATATTAAGAGTGATTTTTTTTCTTTCCTTACTAAAAAAAAAACCCTCAGAAATCACCAGAGCAAGGATCTGCTTAAATCGGCCATGCCTGAAGAGCAGACAAGTGGGACTAGACAGTCACCTGCCTTTGCAGTGGCTCAGAGTGACCTAAATAGCATTCACTTCCATCTACTTTTTGGTTATTTTGGTGTTCAAGGGCTGATTGTTGTCTGCACATATGTAAGAATGATTGACATGCCAAATCTGACTCCTAAGCAAACAGTAAGCAAAGAGGTAGAATAGAACAGGATGGGAAGGAATAAATAGAATAGAATAAAAATAGAAATAGAAATAGAACAGAACATTTTCAGTTGGAAGGGACCTACAAAGATCATCTAGTCAAACTGCCTGACCAGGGCCAATTCACCTCAGTGATCTGATGCAGGCATGTTGATTTTAGAGCCAACTTATTTAGTTGTTACATACCTGTCCATAGAGTTGCACTATTCAATGCAGCCCAACCAGGTCTCCTGTTGAGGCTGTCCCACTGTCTACAGATTATGACATGTAGACTGCAAGAGGGCAGACAGCCCATGATTAGACACCTCACTTGACTGATAGGAAAGTGACACTCAAGCCCTTGCCTTGGAGATTAGAATTTGATCTAACCTAAAACCCAAGTTTGGGCTGAGGCAGGGATCTCAGCCACTGTTAATGCTCAGGTTGACCTCTTCATCTAGGCTGCACAGTGTGTGGTCACTGCTCAGCCAGCTGCAGGATTTAAACACCCATCCTGTCCAGTGGCAGCTTGCCAGAGATTTTGAGCACTTCAGTGGGATGTGTGTGTGTATGGGGACACTGAAGAAATACCTTTGGGGATCTGAGCCTCGGTTTCACTAACCTGGAGAACCTGTTTTCCCTTTCCACACTACTGTGATAATTCAAGGGCAGGACACTCTTGTCTTGAGTGTGGACACACATCATCTGATGGAGACTGTGGGTTACCATCATCATCCTTGTTGGGGTAGGGCAGGACATCAGCCCTCATCCTCCCACTCTCCCCTGCCCTTGCACTTGCTTCTGTGGCTTCCTGGTGTGAGACATGAAATAGTGGAAACAAGTAGTATTGCAGCTGCAGAGGGATAAAGGATTTCCAGCCTCAGATTCCCTCCCCAGCTGCATTTGTCAGGCCCGCCATCTTCCACTGTGCTCCATCACCTCTCACCCTTCTCTGTTGCTTCATTTTTATGGAAATTCATTTATAAAAGGAAGACAGTTATATTTATAATGTAGAGCATGCTAGAATACTTAATCTTTCACTTCATTTTTTTTTCAAATGTGCCTTACTCAGACGTGGACTGATAAGATGACAAGTGCTAAAACAATCTGTGAAATGATGCATGGACTTTTAAGCAAATTAATAAGTGCCTTGGAGCAAAGATATATATAATCACAGAAAAACCTGACTCTTTTCATAGGAGATATATCCTTGAAATACTGTTTTATCTGGTTAATTAGAGTTAGGGGGTGGAAACACTGGCTTTCACGAGATTAAAGAGAAAACTTAAAATATTCAGATGGGAATTTGTTTTATATAATATACTACATACACACTTAAATATGAAAGTTTGATCCTTTAATATTTAACCAATGGACAGTCCACCGAGACATCTCTTTCATTTCCACTGGGGTACTGGTACAAGCACCAGCTAGTTTTAATAGACATCACACATTTTAAAAAAAATAGGTGCAGTTAAGACACAGTTCAGCTAAGAGCCATGGGGCACAATATGTTGCATGGGTCAAAAGCGCACGTCCTAAAGGAACTAGTGAACTAGAACAGTGTCTTTGTTATTAATCCGGAAATTGCATTTTTAGAACATATATTGCTGACTATATAAGTCTCTTTTTTTTTCTTTTCTTCCAGTAATTTCTTTTTTCACATGAACAGAGCAAACATCTTTCTTTGTTTCTTATAAAGATCTTTTAACTTTCCTGTTCCAGCTAGACAGTAACAATCCCTTATGCATTTAACATTTATGTTTATGCAGGCCACAAATGTCCGTGCTCATACTCATGCCAGACATCTTTAATACACACTTCCATCTGCCAGCGACCTGCCCGTGACCTTCTGCAGAAATGAAAGGTAACTTGGCTAGCTGTATTTCTGGTCCCTCTGAAAAAGGATTGTCAGGTCAAATTGTGACAGTTTAAGTGTGATGTCTGATATTGACTGCTGTCCAGCAGGGACTGTAAGCGCTGTGTCTCCCACTTCATTCAGGACCTTACTATTGACTTGCACTATCGTCTTAAGGTTAGTCTTTTATCTCCTATGCTTCCAGGCAAAGAAATAAGTGGCACTGGAGCAAACTGCTGTACTGCAGCCCAGGGACACTGCCCTTGTAGAGCTGGTGGGTGTATGACTTTAACACCCACAATTAGATGACCACTGCACAGTGTGTCAGAGACAGCTGTAATTATTATTGAAGCATGTTTCTGTAGCTCAGTTTTAAGTAAAATAACTTTTCCAATATACCTATTTCTCTGTGTATCTGTATTTGCATGTGTATACTTTGGACAACATGGAACAACTTCTTTAAAAGAGAAGTCGTTGTACAATAAGGCAAGAAAGTAAGAGAGATACTAAAAATCAAGAAAACAAAGAAACAAAAACCTAAAAAAATACACTATTGGATGCCTCTTCTAACTGTATGTTATTGCTAAAGTATTCTTATTTCTCCTTTTTATTCCCCTTTCTACCCTCCAGGCTTGTCAAACCACTTTCCTAACATCCATATTTGTGCTTACCAGTCCCTTCCCAGAGCAGTGTGTGTGTCCTCATGGTTATTTCACTTCCAACTCCAATTTTTTTACATAAAAACTAAATGTGGGACATTAGGAGCTTTGAAGTAGTCCTTCCAATGGAGTAGGAACCTGTAAGAGCTTGCAGGTGCAGAGGATCTCTGCTGGTTACTGCCCAGGGTCACTAGCAAGGGCAGAGAGCAAAAACATCTTTACACAGCTGTCTTTCTCCCTTTCAATTTAGTGGATCTTCTGCATAAATAAAACAATTGGGTTTAAAAACTGAGTCCTTCAGGAATTACAGAATTCAGTTTGGTCTGATCTTTGATGCAATTCAGTTTAACAGTGGAATACCAGACTCTTCAAAATATGCAAGTTATCTCTAATTCGTAAATGTCTTGTGAATAGACACAATTTGAAAAATAGTTTGTAAATCAGCTGCACTACTATTTCTATTGCATTTAATTGGAATGATTGTTATTTGGACTGCAGATACATCTTCAATTTAAGTGGGTGGCATTGCACCATCTGCCATATTTTATCCCAGGATAAAACCATATTATTTAATTTTTCCTGTCCATTTTCCAGATACAGTTTCTCACTTAGATTATTCCATATCTGGTATTTTCTCTCCTCTCCTTCTCTCAGCATGAAATTCTACCCAAGCCTTGAGGAAATCTTTTGCTAAAACAAATATATCAACTGTGATTTATTTTTTTTTAATCTGGATTTTAGCAAAAGAAAAGTTGAAAACTCCTGCCTCATTCCACAAATGAAAACTTTCTTCGGTGTTGGCTTAGAATAGCTCAGTCTTGTTCAAAGAGATTAGCAACAATGGGTTTTCAGTTTTTACAATGTTAATCCATGATTAATCTAAACATATTTTAATGCTCCTTGAAGCACAGTATTATTTTCCTAATCCCAAATTTGCCTCATTGATCCCATCCTTGCTTAGTTTTCCCACAACAATGCAATTTATACAAGACTGTAGCTAAAGTATTTATAGTTAAATCAGAAATTCATGATGATGATGATGATGATGATGATGAATGTAGCTATAAGAGTTAATAAGATAGAAAGGTAAACCTCTTTCCAGCCCTTCAAACATGGCCATCACCCAGAAAAAATATTGAAAACTAAAGTGTTCCTGTGATAATTTTCTACTTACTTAGGATTCTTGAATATTTACACTGTACATATGACATTTCATATTAGTGAGAAGAAAAACAGTTAACAAGATGTTATAAGCTACTAGTTAAAAATTTTGCTCACGAATATGCCATATGCAAAAAAGAACAAGATTTCAGAATGATAAGGAGATTTTCTTGCATTTTGAATTATACCAGGATATTTCCAAGAACATGGTCTTGAAATATTTTTTCATTTCTTAATGAAGCCTAGTTTCTCTTTCTGAGCAGACCTCATTATCTGAAACACTAATGGAAAAGAGTGTGATAGTCATAAAATATACCTTCAGGCTCAGAAAGTATCTCTGGAAATAAAATGTTTTCCTATAATTTTTTTAAACATTTAAGACATATTAACAAACAAATGTAGGTTAATGCTAAGGGTTTATTCATGGCTCCTGTTTAAAATTAAGAAGTTCAAATGTGTTTGTGAAATGTTTAATATGGCTGATGCCTCATACTATCTGCAACATCCACCAAAACCAGTGTGAAGGTCAGGACATGGGCATTATTTAGTCTCTGTTTTTAATGTGCAGGTTGTAGCCAAAATCAACCTCATGAAAAGAGCTGAAAGTTTCAGAGATTTTGCTTTGCATTAAATTTTCAATGGTTCCCAGTAAAAACAAATCATATTCTTATCTGTTAATATTGCTGCTTCCAGACTGCACTCCTTTCCAGACTGCACTCCTTTGCCATAAGTTATCTTTATTGCTACTAAAGGCTTTTTACTCCCCAACAATATTTAGGGATCCCAAAACATTTTTTTAACCTTTCTGTGTAAATGTAATACCCATCCTACCCACCACTGCTCCTCCAGTGACTGTACAGATTGTTTTAGCAGGTGAGATGTTTTGCAGGCAGGATGCTTTGGCAAGCTACTGTCCTCCAAAGATTGAGTACAGTCATGCTACATGTAGACCCAGGTGGCTCTCCAGTGCCATGGTCAGATGGAGAGGAAGGAGCTCCTGGCTTTGGGGTGACTGGAGCAGGCAGGTGCCCAGGCTGCCCTTCCCTTTCCCAGGACAAGTGGCAGCATTCCCACACTCCATCCGGTCTGTCACCAATTTGCTTCCTGTCAGAGTCTGGCATCTCTGTGGCTGATGTTCCCCTCCTTCACCCATGGAGGATGTCAGGGCTGTCATACCACAACAAAGCCTCCAGTGACACTTGAGTCAGGACACCTGATAGGAAAAAATAAAATGTTACCTACATGGAGTAATACCTCATCTCCCACTGGTGAGAACTCCTAGCTTTTCCAGGGACTTTTTACACTGAGGTGAACAAGGACATCTCTGGGGTTGCCCATTACATATGAGCCCATTCTGGAATTTATTTGCTTTCTTGCAACATCTGCTCATATTCAGGCAGAGAAATAACCCTCAGGGAGCTGTAATACCCTCCCCCAAGGCTAACAGCAGTTGTGGGAAGGCTCTGGAGTTTCCATTCCCTGCAGGAACAAGGAGGGTGGGGATACAAACCAAACTGCAACGAGCCAGGCTGAGCCCAGGCAGATGGGTCTTCTCTTTGTATATCCAGAGGCCATGCTCCAGAAAGGCCATGCTCACTCCCAGTTATCCCAGTAAACAACATCAGCCTTCCAATCCTTAGAAGAGAAATTCCAGCCGAGACTTTTTAGACCTGATCAAATTAAATTTGAGGGTATAAGAGGTTCAGAGGTTTTAGAAATAGAATACATTATTTACAACTAGAAGTATTTATTATTCAAACCATTCTATCAATGCTAAAAGAATATTTAATAGCTAATGTATTAAATCCATATTTTATGAATAGTCAGATAATTTTGATTCCTTTTTTCCTTTTGTCAACTCGTTTAAGTGCCATGATGAGAAATAGCTTATTAAGTTCGTGTCACAGATAAGACTTCATTTCTTCTTCACAGCTCAAAAACATGACAAAATAAAAATTAATAAAGAATATTTTTCATACCTTAACACTTTTATTCTTAAAGCTTAATGTAGTGTTTGTGAAAATTAAAAGTAAAAATATGTTTAATATTTAATTACTGCATTCAAAGTTCATATCTTGTGTGGCTGTTGAGAAGGTAAAAATCTATTCCATTCTAATATCGGCAGTAATTGTGAGCAGAACTGCCAGTATTATCAATTTCAAAAAAATATTGATAAATATGTGAATGATGACATCTTTGCTGTCCTGAAAAGAAGAAGTAGCAACTATTTCACATATCGAAAGAATCTTGTGGGAGTTTATAAATCACAGAAGTGCCAAATAGAAATTGAGTGCTATAATCTGAAAGTATACGCCAGATATGCTTTTATTAAATGCTTTATGCACTGTGGAAAAAAATTCACAGAACCATAGAATGGTTTGGGTTGGAAGAGACCTAAAAGATCATCTGTTATGGGCAGGGACATCTTTCACTAGACCAGGTTGCTGAGAGCCACACCCAGACTAGTTGAACACCTCCAGTGATGGGGCAGCCACAACTTCTCTGGGCAACCTCACCACCATCACAGTAAAGAATTTCTTCCTAATACCTAATCTAAACCTGCCTCTTTCAGCTTAAGGTCATTTGCCCCTTGTCCTGTGTCTTCATATCCTTTTGAAAAGTCCCTCTCCAGCTTTCATGCAGGCCCCCTTTAGGTACTGGAAGGTGCTCTAAGCTCTCCTTGGAATCTTTCCTTCTCCAGATTGAATGTCCCCATCTCTCTAACAGCAAGAACAGTAAGTACTGAGGCTGCAATATTTTCCTCTTTCTATATACTGCAGCATCTTTTTTGTTTGTTTCTTTTTATGCTCTCTTACAACACTTGCTGTCTCTTTTTGTTTTATTTGATTTATTACACTTACCACTTTCAATTTTCACTTCCATTTTTGTTCTAATGTCTGAAAAATTTCCAACTGCAGTCTCTTTAGAATGTCTTTTCTTCTGAAACATACAGGATGCAGCTTGTCCTGCCAAGTGGAACTAAAGTTTATTAAATATGTTGTATATATAATATATGTACTATAAGATAAAGGTCTATTTGTTGTTGCAACAAATAGTACTAACTTATTCCAGGAACCATTTTATTAATAGTTCTCAGCCTGATTGAGAGTAATGGTTCAGGAGTTAGCAAGAGAGTATTCTGTGAGCAACATTTACTGTGTTTTGTTAAAGAGTGCAAGAGGGCTGTCAAAAGGAAAAAAAAAAAAAAAATCTGCTTTCTGTACTCTGGGGACCCTCTGGAGGGAGAAGTGCACCCTTGCTGGACACAAGCAGCACGAAATGCTTCTACAACATGAGGGGGAACTGACATGGAAGCCTGCAGAAGGAGAAAGGATTTGGCACAAGGAGGGAGCCTGTGTTCAGAAGAAAGCAGACCTCTCTCTGGCATTATGGAAAGAAAAGGACTATGGAAAGAAAAAGCAAGGGGTTTGAGCCAACTAAAGTCCATTGACTGTTCCTGGTCTGAAAGGCAAGTGAGGGGATCCCCTTGCCCTGTAGGAGTATGGCAGGCAGGAAAAAAGGAATTTAGAGATTTGTGTTCAAGACGTATTTCGTATGTGTTACCTGACAGATCCATGATCTCCCTATACAAAGAATTATGTTTTTGTAGTGAAGCAAATTTGTTCTCTGATAAAATCTGTCTTTAGATCCAGGGAGATATTTAGTGCCCCTGAATGACTCATCGAGGAAAGGATGAGCTTTCCCACACTCTGGCCAGTCCAAGGTTGGGCATGTGTAGCTCTGTGTTTATTCTCCGCAAATGGTTTGCCTGCAGTTAAACCTGGATGTTATTTTGCACCTTACACACTTCTGAACAAACAAAAAGTTGGACAGCAGCATGTCTGACATGTCTTTTTTGACCTGTATGGTTTGAACTACAGCACAGCTTGTGGTGGAAAAAGGTGATGTGAGCGATATACTCAATTCTGGTAAGCTATGTTATTTATCAAAGGGTACAATATTTTTTATAATTTTATGTAGGTTATAGCAAAAAGGATGGCTGTTACTTATTTAGATCATCGCAGCACTTACTTTTACTCATCTATCCACCCGCATAAAACCAGCAAAACTTACCTGAAGTTATTTGCATCAGACCCCCAAATTACAACATTAATTACTTCAGACCTGAAAAATACTGACCAAACTCGAGGTTAAACTGGAGAAAGATACAGGATCCCACCTCCTTCCTAAGCCTGTTTTGTGAATGACTAGTTACAGGTATGTCAGAAAGCCCTGCTCATGGGGAGGAAGCAGCCTTGGGCAAACATAGTCATATTTAGTGTTCAAGTTTGTTTCTGCTTATTTTAAAACAGACCGCTAGGTTGCTCCAAAGTTGACCAAATTATTGAGTTCAAACTGAGTATTTTACCCTCTTTTGGCAAGCCACAAGACTCAGTATCATCTGCAGATTTTACAGACATATCTTACATGCTTTTCTTAGTAGATTTTCTTCCAAGAAGTTGATCAAACTGCATGGGTCACACAGAGATGAAGAATCAACTGGCAGTCAGTAGTCCTTCATACCTCCATACATATATCTAAAAAAGCAAATTTTTAATGTGGAAGAATACACACTCAAAGTCTAATAGTAACAGCTCTTACTGAAAACATTATGCTGCATCAGTGCAGTTGCTTTTATCAATTGGATTTATGCTCTCTTCAAAAACAAACAAGCAAACAAACAAAAAAAAAAAAAAAAAAAAAAAAAAATAACCAACTATTCACCAGACTCCACTCTAATATTTTCAGGACAATTTACATCCACCAAGAGGATTTTTAGCATTTTCAGTTCTGTCCTTTGACCCCATGTGCACAAGGTTCAGCATATCATGCCCAGGACAATCAGTCCAATCCCTTGCTTTGGTTGCTCTTTGTTAGGGCATTGGGGGACTAGGTGCATTGTCCTGATGGCCACCACAGCTTCAGAAATCTCCCAGATGTCTCTCCAGCACACCCCTGTGCACCTGGAGAGCACTCTGCCTTGTGTCTCTGCTGGACAACCAGCATGAAGAGCATATGGTAGTTTGTCATTTTCTTATTTATATTTGCTGTTGTTTATATTCATGCTTATTGTTTATTTTACTTTTTTTTTTTTTTATACAAGAGGTACCATATTAACAGTTACTTTAGTTTATTTATGCCTCTCTGCATAAAGTACTTGCAGAAAACCTTTCTGAATTCTTCCAAGAACAGAACAACAATCCAATATTTGCTAGTACATGCTATTTCTAGTATAGGCTGGTCAGTGCACAAAGTATATGTAATAGATGATAAAACATTCTTTGATTCTGCATTTCTGAGTTTTTTTTAATCTGCAAGTTGTCTTTTGTCCTTTCTTTTGCTGTGAAGAGGATACATACATACAGATTTCCTGTGTTTTTTTTTCATAAAACATGTCGGAACAGGAGATGATTGGTATAAAGTTGCCCTGCCAATTTACTCACATATTGGACAAAATATTTTCCAGACAGAGCACTGAAGGCTCCTATTGTTTTTTACTCTATGCTGGTGGAAATACACACATCTGTTTGTATCTGTGCACATTTGTAGTTACCAGTAGGCATCTGTTTCTCTGATGTTACAGGATGTTTTGATGCAATATTTTTCATAATCTGGATGAGTCAATGCTGTTTAAATTAGAGACAAAAAGCATATCCTTTATGTGAAAAGTATCTTTTCCTGTAATATTTATTCTGTAGTTTTAATTTAATTGCAAAGAGTTTCTTCAAACCTTTTTTATGCTTGAAGTGTCTTTCCACCTAAGATATGCTTTTTATGCCTTGCACCTATGATGCATTCAAAATAATCCTTAAATTAATGTAAGTTCTTATCATTTTGATTGATTCATTTGTTCAACATACACCAATTTAACTGCTACCAGTATATTTCGAGAATTTATGTTATAGTCAGGCACAAATATTTCTAAAAAATCCAACATTTTACAAACGTACATGCTTCTAGTCTTACAAAGAAATTACAAAACCATCACAAACACTACTAGAAAATACTTTGCTATAGATTTCTACTACTTTTTTCACTCCTAAACATTCCTGTGGACCGTGTTCAGCAATAAATAACTACTGAGACTATCTGTTCTTTTTCGACTGAAATCGTGTAGAGCTCTAATTTTAGGAAGTGAATTTGACTGTGTTAGATCAGTATAAAAACCAAGCAGTGTATGACTAGCATTCTGAAAGACACTGATAATAGTGGCTCCAGTATAATACATCCATCACATGACATCCAAAACATACAGTCATTCACAAACTTCATGTCTAGGATTTGGCTATTGTGTTCAGACTATAGTTGCAAGTCCCCTCAGAGCAAGGTCAGGTTTGTAGAGTATGAGAGATCTCCTCTGTAATTTGGCCAGTTTATCAAGCAGAGGATGTTGTTTTGCCCTGAAACACATTTACTGCATTTGCCACAGTTTCTGCTGAACTCAATGACAATTATACCTGAAGTCAAGGAACAGACTGTTCCCATAGTATTTATGAATTCTGATGGAAAGAAATGAGCAGTATGCACTACAATTGCCAGCTCTTATACCTAAACCAGAGCAAAAGCCTTGTCACCAAGAAGTGCTGCTGCTGGGACAATAAAAAGGATGATGCATGAGACTGCAGAGCATTGCGGCATTTTGCACTCTGTAAGTAATTCAGAAGGCTGTTGAAAAATATCCACAAGAGATAAATATCTTTAAAACAAATGCAGAAAATTTTCAGCCAAGAATTCCACAAGAATTAACTGAAAGGACCTGCTGGCTGATACTAATCTCTAGTACGTCTTGCAATAGCAGAAAGACTTCAGATACCTAGAGAGCATTAATTTTGTGAAAGTTCTCAACAGAAGGGCAAGCAGGTGACTTGCATAACCAAAGACCAGAAATCCTGGTATTAATCCAGGAAAGATGAATGAAAAAATCATGTAGGATTTACATCCCGAAGTATTAAAGGATACATTAATACTACCACCAGTCATCAGAGCATGTTGTTCATCTTGTCCAAAATATTACTTGATTATTTGAGGATAATGGATGACAAATTAGTTTCAAAAATTTGGGTATCACCTATAGCAGAAGATATTTCTAGTAGGGTCCATATTTAGCCTAATGTTAGTTAACATTTTAACTGAATTTGTAGCAGCCACTGATCCAGCTGAATAGCAAATGAAACTGAGATGAGGGCAGGCCAGACATCCTGCTGAATTCTAAACAGTCATCTGCTACCCATACAGGCTGGGGGATCAAGGAATTGAGAACAGCCCTGCAGAGAATTTGGGGGTACTGGTGGATGAAAAATTGGACATGAGCCAACAACATGTGCTTGCAGAGCAGGAAGACAACCTCATCCTGGGCTGCATCAAAGGAATCATGGCCAGCAGGTCAAGGGAGGTGGGCCTTCCCAGCTACTCTGCCCCACCTTTACTGCCTCCAGGTCTGGGGTCCTGAGCACAGGAAAGACAGGGATCTGTTAGAGCATGCCCAGAGGAGGCCATGAAGATGATACAGGGGCTGGAACACCTCTCCTCTGAAGACAGATTGAGAGCTGGGACAGTTCACTCTGGAGAAGAGAAAGCTCCAGGGAGACCTTAGAGCACCTTCCAGCACCTAACAGGGGCCTGCAAGAGAGGTGAGGACAAAATGTTGAGCAGGGCCTGTTGCAAAACAAAATGAGCAATGGTTTTAGACTAAAAGAAGTTCCATTTAGACTATGTATAAGGAAGACATTTTTAGAAAGACAGGGAAAAAACACTGGAACTGCTTGTTTGGAGAGATGTCCCATACCTAGAAACATTCAAGGACGGGTTCAGTGAGGCTCTGAGCAACCTGATGTAATTAAAGATGTCTCTGCTTTTTGAGGCAGGTTGGACTAGATGACCTTTAAAGGTTCTTCCACCTCAAACAGTTCTATGAAATTCATACATGCAAGGAACAAGAAGAATGTTGACCGTAACCACATGCTAAGAAATTGTATCCAGGTAAACAGATGTGTGAAAATGTTTCCATTATGGTGACTCAGCAAAAGAGGCAGATTCACATGCTCTATGGTCTGCAGATACACAAAGAGTAATAAATGTGGCAACGCCAAGGTTATTTCAGCTATGCCTTATGGCCTTGGTGAGACTAAACTGGAACACTTCTCCAGCTTTGGTGTTCTTATTTCAAGAAAGATGTTGAAGGTGCACATCAACTATTTGAGAGCTCAAAGAAAATGCTTTGTGTAGATGGAATAAGGATTCTGCTCAGCTTTTCAAAAACAACAGTGAGAGATGGTTGGTTTGCAACATATAAAATATCTACATGGTAAAAAAATACTCCAGTACTATAAAAGAAATTTCAATAAATCAGGAAAGGTATAACAAAACAAAACAGAACAAGACAAGCAAAAAAACCAAAACAAAACAAAAAAAGAGAGAGAGAAGAAAAGCCAAGACGAAAACAAAAAAGAAAACCCAGTAGATGAAAGCTAAGCACAAGGAAATTAGAGGGGGATATGCTCTAGTAGTTAACTGCAAGAATGATTAATCCCTGGGGCAAGGACCAATGGACATACAGTTTCCCCACCTCTTTATTCCTCCACATAAAGATTGAAAGCTTTTCTGTAAGAGCCGCATAAGTCACATGTAACATAAGCACTAATTAATAGCAAGTTATTAACCTCATTACAGAGGTAGATGCTCATATCACACAAGAGATCAGACCGGATGACCTACTGATTCTTGCTGTCCTTCAACCTTACAAATTCATGTAAAGAACTGAACTGCTTTTGTTCCTACTCAACTTTGGTGAGTTACTGACGTGTGGGTAGCCCAATGCTGGAGTGACCATGCATGGATCACATGCAATTTCTATGCCATCTCCTTTCTCTAAGGTGCAAACCACAACGGCCCTGATTTAAAGCAAGATCAAAAAGCAGTAATTAGAAGCTTAATTAAAAGTATTTTAATTGCAAACGACTTTCTGCAATGTGTTTGCTCAAACAGTCTGTTCTGCAGCTGTCACTTAAGTAGTTCAGAACATCCAGCACAGCATTATATTTCTTTTGTATGCAAAACACTTGTAATGAAGCCCATTATGTTACCTGCTGGTGAAATAGCTGTGATTTCACGGAAGATATTGTAGAATTTGGTACAGGGAAAAAGGGGCAGCATGAAGAACATCTTTTTAACTCCCAGTTAGAGATAATGATGACTGACTGTCAGGAAAGAAATATGAAGGTGTATAATTATTGGCTGGCATGCCTCAGGCATCACCCAGGTGTTAACAATACATAAAGGCTGGGCATGCAAGGACTAACCTCCTCCAAAGGTTCTTTGGTATCTATCCCCTAAATATTTTAATACTGCTATTTGCTTCACAGTATTGTTGGACTAGAAGCAATTGGTTATAACAGGATAGTAACAAGAAGCACACATGCACATAGGGATTTTTTTTCAGATATTATGAATTCACACCCAAGATAGCTCAATTCAAGTTATTACCTGACTTGTACAAAAAAAAAGTGTGTCTGCTAAACTGCTGGTTAGTGGTTCATAAAAGTAATTCTTTTGCTTCAGCAGCACAACTCAAATGAGCAAATATTTGCTTACATTACAGAAAGTATGCAATAATTTCTTCCTATTACGTGAAGACTCACAAGAGAAATTCAAAATCAGATCCTTTAATTGTGGTTAAATTCTGATTTAATTGAATATTCATTGCTCAAATGTCTTAAAAGTTTTAGTTCTCCAAAAAGGAAGTTGAAAGCTTTCACTGTAAAATTGTTACTCAAGTATCTTATGAACAGCCAGTGGTGACACACTGCAGCAATAAATTTACAGACATTCTGTAGTCTGAAAGTTAATCACCCGGATTATTCAATTTATGCTTACAAATAATAAAGCAATAGGAGAAATCTGGATCAGTTTCTGAGTGATTCATAAGCATGGATGGAAAATGTAATCCAAATAACTACCTGACGAGCTCTGACAACACAAACACCCACAGACTGGCACACAGTGCAAAAGAGTTCATCTGGTTGCAAAAGAGTTTCCATTTATTCCCTGCTTTGCAAACTTAAATCAAAAACTTTTCAGTCCAATGACTTCTGATGCTTGCTCTTCAATGGGTTCAACGTATTTTTTGGCCAGGGCTTCTTTAGAAAAGTCTGAAAAAAATACACAGTCACTTTAAAATAACAATAAGCTAAAACATCTTTTTCTGAAAAGATAATATGTGGAAAGGAAGTTTTCCTATTTCCTTTAAGGCCTGAAGCCAAAAAAAATATTTAATTTTAAAATGCCAGCTTAGCAAGAAAATATTTATCCATATGCACAGTGGGCTTCTCAGAAATATTTGGTTAAGGGCATTATTCACTTCAGACTGATAGTTACTTCAAAGGTTCTAACTGAGGCCCTGCAGGTACATTTGGACAGTGGTGAGCTTTACCATGCATAAATCTGTAGTTAAGTACCCAGAGAAATGCCAAGTCCAATTAATTACTCCAGCCTGGTCAAGGTAATTTTTCAAATGCTTCAAAAACAACTTTTGGAGTCATCCAAAAGCTCTTCTTCTTCTAAGTCCATCACCTTCTGCAAACAAGGTTGTCCTGAGACCTACAGGGCTAAGCTCTTGAAGACGTCACAGCTTTTATTCCTTTTCTTACACTTCCAACTGAACGCAATGTTTCTTTGCCTTCTTTACCCTTGCTTAATTGAGCTGATCAAGTGAAGCACCTGTGTTGACCCCAAAGGGCTGCTGGGGATGCAGCTAAGCTCAACAGGCACCATGCATGAGGAGGTCCAGTTGGGCACTGACAGCAGCACAGCCTTGATGTGGCTCTGTACCTGGGCTAAATGCTGTCGCTTCTGTTTGCGTGGATACCGCTCCCAGGCCTGGACCCGTACAGTCAGATCCCTGGTCAGGGCTGTCCAAGGAAGATCGTAACTCCACATGCATCATTTCAGTACAGGATAGCTGGATCATCTCAGCATGCATCCAGAAGTGTGCATTGCATAGGCAGTGTTAGCCAAGCCAGCCTATGACTCACCAGAAGAGTGGAGATAGGAGTAGCTACCTGCTCATGCCTACAGATACCAAGTAGAGCTCTGCCCCAAGTGCTGGTTTTTTCCTCAGACACCATTTTAACTCCTGCAGGATATATGACTTGCCAGCTGAAATCTGACACGTAGAAAACAACTTTGCAAGAAACAATGTTCTGCTGATGGAGAGGGATGATATTCCTCTGAATGTTCCTTAACTCTTCAGATCACATATTTTATGAAGTTTCACAGTTCAAAAATGAAATTTAATCTGCAAATTCGTTTGCCACTTCCATTTCTAAATAATGGTCTATTTGAAAATGTAATTTCTACATATGTCACCTCAAAAGTGAATTTTTGGAAGAACACAATAATTTATACAAGTCTCACATAGATCATGCATCAGTTAGTTTAAAAGTATTATTAAAAGTATTATTTAGAGGATTGATGAATTCTTCTTTCTGAAGGAGCCTTGTCTCATAAAAAATAAGAGCCGATTCTGGAGCAAATAACCCTTTCTGTGATGATGTAATTATGAAATATCCAACATCTTTAAATACTAGTTTTGTGTTTGAACCAAATTTTCCTTAATTACTTCTGTAGCTGACTTTATTTGTCAATGTCTATTTTTTATTTTCTACCAAATATTTTATTGTAACAAGAAGAGATGGTCACACCAATTTCCTTTACTATTTTTTATTTTGTGACTATCAGAGCTTGCTTTCAGGCACAGACGTTACATGTAATGTGATGGAGAAGTACCAGACTCTTACTG
The DNA here is from genome assembly GCA_013400575.1 of Peucedramus taeniatus. NCBI lineage: Eukaryota > Metazoa > Chordata > Aves > Passeriformes > Fringillidae > Peucedramus > Peucedramus taeniatus. The sequence continues at coordinate 88,738 of WBNO01025237.1, forward strand.
TTAGTATTATTTTATCACGCTACACTCTGTTTCTTTTTCTTGTAGAATTTTAATGCATACAAGTGCCTTGGAGTAGATTGGTCATTGAGTTTCATTCAACATAATAAATTTTTAGCTGGTAGTTTAAGCTTAAAATCACAGCTCTTATATGCAGCTTACCACACGACCTTTAACTCTCTTTCCTCAGGTCTGTTCGTGCCACCCATGCACCCTAAGGCACCAATGTCTGTTGCAACTCCTTAATTGCTGTCACTCCCTTGGCTGTTTCTTCATTCTCTTTTCTACTTTCCCCCTTTTGCACCCCAGAAGGGGTGTGGTGCATTTCTGTGGCAAAATGTCTCCAGAAACAGTGCTTCTTAGCATTTCTAGAATGGGTTGCAAATGTGTAGTGCCAGCTTTCATTCCCCTGTAACTCTCACCAATCACCCTTGCCCTGTTTTTAAGCCCAGCTGGAGATTAAGCATCTCGCAGCCTCTCACCCAACCTCCCCCTTTTCCCCCCAACCCCTGTGGAATGGGGAGGAGAATCGAAGTAAAACTTGTGTGTTAAGAACAGTCTAATAATTGAAAATAAAGTAAAATATAATAATAATTGTTAATGATGATGATGATGATGATAATAATAATAATAATAACAACAAGTGATGCACAATGCAATTGCTCACCCCCTGCTGGCCAACACCAGACCCCCCTTCCCAAATCTTCAGCCACCCTTCCAGGTAGCCCCTGTTTATACAGTGGGCATGACATGCTAAGGTGTGGAATATCCCTTTAGTCAGTTCAAGTCACTGTCCCAGCTGTGTTCCCTCCCTTGTTTATGTGGGTTTGTTTATTTTCAATGTACCTCCTCACTGGCATGAGACAAGGGAAAAAAGTCCTTGACTTAGGATAAACATGACAAGGCAAAAAAACCAAAACATCAGTGTGTTACCAGCGCCATTCTCATTCCAAATCCAAAACACAGTGCTGTAACAGCTACTGAGAAGAAATGAACTCCCCCCCTATCTGAAAAGAGGACAACCTCACACCACCTCAGCTCTTTGTTCTGCACCCCATCACCCCATCTGCCACAAATGTGAAACAGCCACGACTGAGAACGCCTCCAGCAGTCATAAAGGCAAGGGGAGGCAATTATCTTTTCCCAGCCTGTGAGCAGTACCAGAAGGAGCTCATCTTACAGGTGTTCGGTGCTTCACAACTGGGCAGCGCCTCTGGCTTTCCGTGTATCCCCCACATGACACGTGTAGTAACCCAGAGTAGTACAAGCATGCAGAGAGCAGTGGTGGGCAAACTGAGAAACTCACGGCTTTTGCATGCCTGCAAGGGGTGAGACAGTTTGTGGTACACCAAATCTCTACAGGTGCTTTCTCTGAGGGCCAGCTAAATTGAGCCATTATAGAGCTGCCACAGGCAAAGAACACAAAATTGGGCAGTTAGCACAGTTCAGCTGACACGTGTTAACTTGCCAGGCTGCGTGTGTAAGACCAAATGTTTTCTATACCTTGCAGTACACTTTTACTACATGTCAAAAATTACCATGCATCATCTAAATAATCAGACTTAGCATTAAAAAATAATTAACCCAAAACACTTTTGCTACAAATTTTCATTCTGTTTACTTGTCTAGAACAGAAGATAGGAAAGCATTCATGGAATGTATTTGGGATTGTGAGCTCTGCTGTCTCTGGTGAGGAGTGGACGAACCAAGGTTTAAGAAATTTATTACAGAATAAGAAAGAGACAGCAGGAATACAGTGTAGTGGCAGCTGGAGCAGCTTAGCACTGTGCCCTGATGGCACCTGCATGAAGTGAGGGGCATAGTCGTGCTGCAGACACTTCTGTAGCCCAGCAGAAACATCATGATCCCATGAGGTCTCTTCAAGAAAAAAGCACTTTTTTCACTGCCTACAAATTCAGCATCACTACTTAGCAATCACGTCTCTCCAGGGATGGCACACATGAAAAAATACTCCTGTCATTTCCCCACCATAGAAATCTTAGGAAACAACCCATTTCAAGTCATTTCAGACCTGAGGCCACTTCAGCAATAGCCCACTGAGATTTACAGTGCCAGATCAATAGAGTATGGAGTACCCAGAAGCACCACTGCTGTGATAGAATGGGCCATCACCCAAGTCAATTTACCTTGTTTCTCAGAGGTTTGGTCCTGGATGATCATCTTCTTTACCCCTGTTTATCAGAGGCTGTTTCAAAGGTGCTTCAAGAATGCTGTCTCTGGCAGCCCAGTGCCAGCCCTTTGAGGATTTGTGAAATAAGGGTCATGATTTCTGCACCTATTAATAACAAAATAGGCAACTAGCATAAGACAAAACCTACTGATTCAAAATTATGTTCATTAATCTTTCTGCATTAATCACCCTGCTGCATGCTGCACCTTGTAAATCTCGTATATCTTTTTGTAACTAGCCTCAGATCCCTTTGTAGTAGTCCAGACTGGATAGGAAAAAGGCATAAATGACAATGTAACTGCTTTGTAATCCATTTATTCCATTTGTTAATTTGTCATCATGCTCAGTACCAGCAAAACAATGTTTTTCAAATGCCACGAGTGCAACACACCAATCATGACAAGACACAGGACACACAAATATGCTTTAGGATGCTGACTTCACTGCTCTGCTGCTTAGCCTCTGGTTTGGTTGGTTGCTTATTTGTTTGTTTTCTTAATGGGTGTTGACTAAAAGTTGTTGGTTTGTTTTGTTGCTTTTTTTTTTAATTGGGACATGTTTTGTATTGCTGGGAAAGTCTGGGTGGAATTTTTGGTCCTCTCTAAATATTTTTCATTTCCAGAATTTCAGAAAAATAAATTATACACACATGCAAAACTAATTAGAGGGATTAAAAGAAAAAAGTTTTTTTCCAGTTGTGCACAATCATTTCAGGACAACTCAATTAAAATGCCATATTGAAAGAACATTTTCCAAAATATCTTTCCTATTAAAGCAGTTTATGGTTTTAATAAGGAGTAGAAAGAACCTGTAAATAATCTTATTATTTCAAGGGATGCAATTTTAATACTAATTTTCCAGAATTTTAATTAATTAGGTAGTTTAAATTTCTTTATTTATTCATTACAGTTTCATACTTTACCTTACAGTTTTGGGTGAGAGACATTTGAAGCCTTAGGGGAACAAGTTGCAACACAATCCTACGCAAACCACACAGACCAAGTTTCCTGAAGAAATGCATTTCATTGTCTGGTCCCTACTTACATTCATAATTACCACTAGAATAAACAAGAGTTAAATAAAGCTACTGTGGGTTTAAATCTTTGTCCATTATAAAAAAGGGGGATGAAACTGTCCAGACGTAAATTGTGTCTGTTGGCATTCTTTGCCTTCCTAATCCTTCCTGCTCAGCTCACATGTCTGAAGTTAGCAGGCATTTAATGACTATGAAATGTGCTTTTCCTTCTCGTGCCTCCTTCTACAAAAAAGAGGTTCAGATTAGTCTTGCTTTGTATTCATCAGTGCATTTAATAACTGTTAATTTATGCACTGCCTTCTCATGTTGGCGAAATGGCAAAAGGAAGAGGGTGTTCAGAGCCTGAAACACAAATTTCAAGCTGAGAAATTCCAGCTGAGATTCACAAACAATCGCCCGGGGCAGTGCAAGATCCACTGCAGTGAGATGGGACCCTGCAGTGTGCTTGTAGGAGGAGCCATCTCCCAAGTCCATGTAGGCTGATCAAGCAGTCAGGTTGACCAGACCAGCCTTTGCATGGGCACAAAGGGCTGGATTTAACAACCTCTGCTTATGTTTTGCTTATGTTTAGACTGTATAATAATAATAATAATAATAATAATAATAGTAATACAAAACCTGATGTGAGCCGAAGTACCTGATAGCTCAGTGTCTGAAAAAAACGAGTCTGGTGTGGTGGTACTTCATGTTGTTCTGTCCAATCATCAAGAATCTCATAAATATTCAAAATGGGAAATTCCTTCTAGCTCTGCCCAGCTCTTCTTGCCCACTGCAGGTCTTGTTCCTTTCAGTTTTCTTTTAAGCATTATGACCCATATTCCAGGCTATGCTTTAGACTCTGGAAAGTTACAATCTGGATAGCTACACAGATGCATAAAGAACTTCAGAGGTATTTTGAAAATGTTGAAAATATGGTTTGAAAATTCAAATTAAGGTTGTTGTGGGATGTGTCACATGGCATCTCTACAGAAGAGATGCATCAACTTAAATTGCAGACAAAAGCCTTGGGGAGCAATTGTTCTCTTAAGTGATTAAGGACTGAAACATTTTTTTTTTCAGAAGCCTTGCAGCAAATGCTAAGCTTGCCAAGAACACTAGCCAACAGCTTGTTTTGAGTAGACAGAAGTCATGGCAGGAATTTTCAAGTCTTGCCAAAACCCTCATAACTGTGAGTCTGATAATCAGATATACCCACAGGTGAGAAAGCGTTCTCACAGTGCCTTGTAAGAATCTTTTTCTGTTCAATTTGCTCTTGATACACAATAGCTAGATTTTTGCAGTCAGACAGGGTGTTTTTCCAGCTTCTAACTGATACTCTTAATTTCTGTATGGATCCATCTCCTGTTCAAAAGCGGCCTCTTTTGCACAGCATTTGTACAGTTTTTGCTTGTGCTGAAAATGCTTCTCAGGAAATTACTGTTTCACTGCCTAGTTCGCCAACCTTCAACACCGTGTATTATGAATCATAAAATATTAATCTTGAGCCTTTAACAACATAAATAAGAATCTTGTTTAAACAAGAACAAACAATCACCACACAGTTATGCTACTGTGAATTAATTTCCCATTACTTTGATGGTGTCAGACTTCCAGCCTGGATACTTTCTTGCTAGTTCTTGAGCTTTCAGAAATAAAAATCACAGCAAAAGAGTATAAGAGCATAATTTCATTTTCATTTTCATGATGGACTTGCAGATATTAGCCAAATGCCGAGATTTCAAGTTTACTTCAGTATCTATTGACTGACACTAAATAATTACATGCTTCTAACTAATTACTCTATTTATTTAACTAATAACCTGAAATAATTTTAATATTTCTCTAATTTTAAGTAACACCCTCAAACAGCAATAGCAAAATAAAAGTGAAAGGGCTCTTATAGCCAGCAAAATACATAGCAAAAGGAAATGAATTACATTTAAAAGGCCTCAGACTTTTAACACCTCTGCTAAGCATCAAATCCAGAGAAATAATAAATAATGCACTATAGCTCATGTTAATTCTAACATTATTCATTCATGAATGAACAGGAATAGGTTGCAAACTCAATAATGGCACTTTTCAAGTATATCCCTGGTAATGTAAAAACTGTGTTGGCATTTTGGGTTGATTTTTTTCCCATAAAATGCAGGTATCATAAAACAATGTGCAGGGAACTGGCAGGATGGAGGACACTTAAAATAAAGTGATGTTTTTTTTTAGTGAAAGCATGTGGGGGAAAAGCCCTGTATTTTCTACAAAGTTTGAATTCCCACAAGAGAATGTGACAGTATCTTTATATTAGGTCCCATGCAAACCCAGCACAATTTCAAGCAAGAAATATGGACATGACATAAGATGTTCCAAGCATTTAATAAAGGGGATGCTGGTGGCATAATTTTTAAATGGGTAGATTGTCTTTCCTTTTGTGTTAACAGAATTGTTATCCACTCTCAGAAGGGTTTATATAGAATGATAAAATTATAAAATCCCAAGAATTCTAAAATGTTTTGTCACTTGGCTGTATCATCAACCTGAGCAGCATTTACATGAAACCGAAAGATCTATTCACTGAATGGCTTATGTTGTACAGTGAAACTAAAATATGAGGTTTGGAGCATTTAAAAATATCTTTCCTATTTCTTTCCACTGTAATTTGGTTGGCTTAGGTTAGGCTTGGGTTTTTTTAACCATATAGATTTTTTTTGCAAAGCTAACGACAACCTTTTAAGATTAGAAGTCCTTATTTTATTTTGTCCTTCAGTCATTACAACATAATTATATGCATAAGAATAGAACTTTCTTTCTTACCAGCATATTTACCCAACCAAACAGCTGTTGTAAAGAGCAGAAAAAAATGTATACACATGAACATACAAAATCTCTACTCATATCCCGTTATACTATCATTATACTATCATTCTATTTTCTTTTACCATTATGTTTCTAGGTTTCTACATTTTCAGAACATGTGGTCAACACCTATGCAAAATATAAATAAAAAGGGACAGTAATAAGAAAAATAATTGTGGTCTAGACACTTCCATGGCTAAACACAATTTCATTTGAAAGACTTAATTAATAGGTCTTCAATTAAGTGACATGTAAAATAGATATTCATTAGTGTAATTCCAATTTAAGGTTGCATACACAGTGTCCACATGTTCACATTTGGAAAGTGCATCTTGATCTGTAGCTACTCTTAAGTCTAGTTCGATAAAATGTAAATTATTTTATATATTCGTGTTCCTGTTACACACACAAAAAAAAAAGTAAATTTAGCAAAACTAAGGAGATTATTTCTTTGAGCAAAACTGAATTGTCACTTTTGTTGTAGAAAATGCTATTATTGGAAAATGTCACACTAAGCACAGAAAAGTAAGCCCATTTTATGGTAACTTAGTTTATATTTGAAGTTCATTATAGCAGTTTTCATATATTGTAAGGGGCTCTATCACTTCTAAACTGTGTGGTTTAATGCCCTATAAGTTTTAAAGTATCTTATTTAGCTAGAACAATCAGTCATATTTTATAGGAAATGGGGTTCCAGTTCATGGAGAAGTAGAAATTTAACGTAAGCATATAAAAATCACTTTTGGTAGCTGTAATTTAACCTGAAAAAAACAAGCACATGAAACTTTATTCTGACAAGAAAAATCTTAAATTTTATGTTCCAGTGCATTAAACCACAGGCTTTCAAATATCTTTCTTTTGTTCCAAAAGTGCTGTGTTTAATTTTTTTTTTACTCAACCTGAATGCAGTAAGGCTACATGCTCTGTCTGGAGGAAAGGAGAATGGAGCTTTAGTGTGAAAGATGAGTCTGGTGAATACTTTTGTGAAATAATAAAAATAAATATGTCAACTTGTCATTAAAAGAAATAGGTTGTCATTCTTTGTTTATTAGTCCTGCCTGCAACTCAGGGTTACCTACTGTGTATAAATAGGTTTGCTAGATAACCTGGTTTCCTGTTTCTTTCTAAAAACATTTGGAGCAATTTGCTCATTTATAACTCTTGTTAGGTGAAAAGTTTGGGGTTGCATTCTTTCCCTTAAAATCTGTTCATTTTATATAATAGAGGAGAGTCTATTTTAATTCTGGCTTATCCTGATACTATCAGTCAGAAAAGTAATAACAATGCAGGGTAATAGCTGAAGTGTTGGGAGAACTTCATAGCAGAACCAGAAAGAGCCTAATGAGCACATATATAAAAGGAAAAAACACATTAACAAAACCAGAGAAGGGTCGGTGGTCACAAGAGCCACAGAATTGCTGGATACACTGTAGGCTTCTCCTGAAGCCTAATATAAATGTCTCTATTATAGCATACACCTTACAGTGACACTGGTCCCTTTGTTCCTAAATACAACCTTGTGTAAAGATGGAGCGCTGTAATTAAAGAAAATAACTAAAGTAAATTACTATTTACAGCAACTCGAAGTAATACTGTGCTTATTTTTTAAAATGTGCCTGGCTCCGGTGACTTTATTTAATCATGCTTTCAAATATTTCTGACACAGACATCTATAGGTTTGATCTGCTTGTAAGAGATGTTTTGAGAGCTCGCTTCCTGCCTTTGCTCATGGCAGACAGGGAAAGTTAATAAATTTAGGACATCCATTGAAATTATCACTTTCTCCTCTACATGGCCAAACAGGCAAGATATATCTCATCCAATTTCCAAAGCCAAGACAAAAGGAGGAAAGACTACAAGCCCCCATAATGAAAGCACTGAAAGGTGTTTATTTTTGGGTACTGTGTCCCAACCCTGGGACTCTCTCCCTGATGAGATCTCTGTGTGAAAAGGCACAGTGCAGCTTTCAGGCTGCAGCTGTACCTTCTGGTACACTAGAAGAAGGTAGATTTTGATGCCTCAGTGACCAGATCTCCTTCCAAGTAGTTTGCTAAATTCCCACTGGCTAGGAACAGCAAAGCTGGAAGTGCACTAGATGGAAACCTGGGGCCGTGATAATTGTACAAAGGCCTGCTGAGATTTTCCTGACTGCTTCCAGTAAAAGAAAAGAGTCCCCTACTAGCAGCAGTAAGTCCCACAAGAAGGAGCAGTACAGTATGTTCACTCATAAATGAATAACACTTATTTTATAACATGAAGTTATAGATCCAGGTGCCCTAATGGAAAGAGGGCTTAGCAAATACATCACAGGATAAAAAACTTGCCATTTTCCCCTCAGATATGGCTTAACTTACAGCCCTGCTATGTGTCTAAAAGAAAGGGTGCTCTGTAAGCATTTAGAATCAGGGAGATTATTTTTTTTTATTTGACATTATAACTGATATGAGCAGGATTATGTGAATTTAGTCTCTTTTTTTTTCCACAATCAGGAAAAAAAGGAAATCAGCTTAAGGGGTACTGTGATTGACCAAAAAAGGTAGGAAATTACATTCCTGTGGCAGGAGGAGATCAGGAGGAGGAAAACCTGAGGGACCAGATTCTGATCTCCCTCGCACCTTTCTATCATTGCGTAATCATCCCAAGAACAGCTGTAATACTAAATAAAAGTGATTAATCCAAATAACTTCCTGATCTTTTTTTACAGTTTTCATTTTTAAAGGCTATGTAACATTGTACTACAAAAATGATGAAATCCATTGACCATTACCTGACTTTGCACACATTTCCACAGCAGTGGAGAATCATCTGAAGTCCCAGGAGCACAGAAGTAAAAAGCTACTGGAGGTGAAAAGCCTGTGCAGACCTAGCTGTGGGGATTCAAGGCACAGCACTGGTTAACCAGGAAATGCCACAAGAATGAATTGTCTCTGTGCTCACAGAGTGCCTGGTTTTGGGACTGCCGAGCATTAGACAAAGCAGAACTGCAGCTGTAAGTTTGTCTGCACTGTTAGAGTGTTGCTCTAAGATGAAGGTTGAAAAAGGTACCATCAAAATGCTTTGTGAGTTCTCAAACAATTGAGCTTACTGTCACACAGGTAGTGGGAAAAACTCTGGAAAAGGGAGAAAATGCACCATTCTGTGTTCTATCCACATATCCCTGTCTCAGGGTAAAGAATAAAACAGAAAATCATTATATATTTTCTAAGGCAAAAAACCTGCACCTGGACCAAAGAACCATTTATTCCAGCATCACCTTCCTAACAGTATCTGCCTGAGAAAGGTCATGTGAACAATGTACAGGGTGGTTATGTTCTCCTTACTTGTTCTCCTTACAATTGCTGCAACTGGTTTTGAGGGAGGATGAGCAAAATTAAATATCCAGGGTTAACCTCACCATAGGATCTGCAGTTTTGCTTACCCTTGGCTGCAGAAGAACCCTCAGCCTTGCATAGATGGAAGGAAACAGGGAGAAAGGTGCCATCCAGACCAGCTGAACTGCAGGGGGATGGTGGAGAAGAGCAGTGGTCACAAGTGTAGGGAGATTAACCACTGAGAGTTTAAATCTGTTGAGTAGGAGCAGGTGTCTTTAAAGTAACACATAACTGGAAATTTGAGGTACTACTGGAGTTAAATGAGTGGCTGGAAGAGATTGTCAGCAATCTTGGATGACTGCAGAGCTGCTGTCTTGCCCCTGAAAAGCAGCAGGTCGAGTGCAATGCAGTGTTCTGGCTAGGGAGAGGCTGGAAAGGGAGAACCAAGCAGCAGGAAGAGCTCTGGGGTAAAAGGTTGGGTTGGCTGCACACAGAATAAATGTGCTACTGAAACTTTATCCAGTCCTGCTTGTGCCCCAGACACCAAGCACTCTATTTTGACCTCTCTTATCTGTACATCTTGGAGGGAAGGGGCAATTTTAAAAAAGCCCTATTTTTCTAATGCTTTATATGTCTGTAGGCTATTTGGAAGAAATTAGAGATGATGATCAAAACTTTAGCTAAAAAAAGATTTTGGCCAACATTCATTTTCAGAACAATATTCCTGGCACAGGAGAAAGCCATCACATATAAGGCCTTCAGGATCCAAGATTGCTAATTCCTGGCACAGATCTCCAGTCAGTGTAACCTTTAGCATCCTCCTCTCTGAGTCTCTTAAAAAAAAATAGTAAAAAACACAATAGAATGCTATAAAGCATATTTATTTTTGGCATATTTGATTTTGGCTATGCTTCCTCTTCCTGACCTATCATTGACCAGGAACCTCTGCTTCCAGATATCTTTACTTTCTATACCTATGCTTTTTTTTTGCTATTCAAAGGCATGAGAACCATGAAAGCAACTTCATTTTAAAAATCTTTTTTTGCTACCAAAATAATAAATTTATTTTCACTTTTTATGAAGAAATTCTTACTGTGCACCTACAAAGCCAGTCAGTGAAAGGCTAATTTTAAACTCATGAGATATTGACAAATAAAGTGACATATTCATGTTTGGATAATAGGAGCCAGTAGTGGTAATCAGTCTTTCAAATAACTTGTTCAGAAGCATTTTCATTCAAAATATTTTTATCTCTCTCTGAGAAATGTGGAATGGTTATAACTAATAAGCCTGCATTTCATACAAATCATTAAGCAATTAGAACGTGGATGAAAAAAAATTCCATCTCAGAAGAACTCAGCTCATGAAAGGAATAGCTTGGAAAAACCTTTTGGACTATTTCTAAAATCATCTTAAATTGTTATATGATAAACAGCATTATCTGCTTTTGATACTTTTTGGGGAAAAGGAAAAGCAATAAAAGCCATTCATACTAAAAGTATATTTTGATATTCAGTCCTGGAAGCATGTAGTCAGTGCTGTAAACCAGGATTTAGGGTGTTCTGATCTAAATAAAACATAAACATTAATATCCCATTTTGTTTTTTTTACAAAGGCAGAAGACTGCTGAAGGACAAGAGCTGCAGCAATGAGCCTCTAGGAGAAAACTCAATGGAAAAGGAAATAGCAAGAATTGACTGATTTCTAATAAGCAGTCAGCTCAGCTGGACACCTCTTTGATGAGAGAGATGATTTTCAGGGGTCCAAAAGGCAGAGAAATCCAGAGGGTGGCAAAGGAGACACGTAACTGTCCTCATGATGGGACACAAAGGGAAACTGGTAGCCATGGGAGGGCCCAGGAGAGAGCAGCTATCAGAGACAGGACCACTGGGTGGTGAGAATCAAACAAAAAACCACTGAGTTCCTGTGGAGGAAGAAAAGTAATAAACTGCATTAAAAAATCCTTCCTTAGAGGAGGAAGGCAGCATGAGGCACTGCAGCCCTGCCTGCCTCTGCCCCGGTCAGCCCCCGTGCCAAGAGGGGAATCCCTGTCCCCCAGCGCTGGCTGAGCCAGCACGAGTGGGCAGGGGAGGCAGCAAAGGCAAAACAGCTCCATGCAGCACCTGGCTGTGGAGTGAAGGGTGCTCCACCAGCCCTTCCAAGGGGGTCCTTTCTGAGGAGCAGCCAAAGAGCACATCAAGGCTATTGGTGGGCAATGACAGCCAGCATTTTGTTCAGGGCCTCAACCTCAGCTGTGGCTGAGCCTGGGAAGAGGAAAATGAAAGCAAGACAAGAATATGAATTATTAATATTCCTACATTATTGTGCTTAGAAAGCAATAGACAGGGAGCTGGATGGAAGGGGTTGGCCTTACAATGGGGAAGCTGAGGGGCTAGATGCATCTCAAAAAGTTGAAGGGGAAAGGTGGAATTTTATTGTTATCCTTATAGCGCTGAAAAAAAAAAAAAACCAGTAATCAATTTTCCTCCTGATCAGGAGGAAAAATGCAGAAGTCAAATGCTATGGAACTGAAGGCTACAATTCAAATTTAAATTTAAATTACATCAGAAACACAACAGAGATTTCCTTTGTCTGGAACATTTTGATCTGTGGCAGCCATAGCAGCAAAGAGTTTATTCATACTTAGTTGATCTACCTCCTGGTATTTTGCCATTTGTGATTTGATTTTCCTTGTGTACACTTAATCATAGCTTAAATGCCAAACTATTTTGCCTGCCTTCCTACCACTTGAGTGTAACCAGTGCTTTTGCATTTGCAGTTCTGTGTGCCTCTGTATAAGCTCATCTTATGAATACTCTTAACAAATAGCACGCTGCTGTTTCAGCCAGCCTGGGACTTGCAGGCCATCAGTGGGAGCTGGGCAGCCACCATATACAAACAAGGATCCTTGAGAAAGCCTGCTTGCCTGCCTGCCTGACTGTTATTTGGCATTCTAAACACAGGCTGTGGAGAGGAAATGTGCCCCTCTGTTTCTCCAGAGAATTTCTGTGGCAGTAGCTTCCTCTGCTCACTGCACAGCAACTTTCCACATAAGCAAAAAGAAAAAAAAAGGAATGCAATTTATAATATATGTTTTTCACAATAACTAGTAATACGATCAATAACTGGCAATAGAAATGTTCTGCTAGTGGCAAGGAACATTTTATGGTCTCAGCTCCATCAGCTGACATTACTAAGAAATATACGCCATGGTTTCCTTCACAAGACAAACAATATTGCAGCAACAAATTCTTTGTGTTTCTTACAGGCCTGTTGTAATCTTTATTTTCTTTCACGTTTTATTTCAGAGGATATAAACATATGCTTTGTCCCATCCTGCGGCAAATCTACAAAACTTAACATTTTAATTTATGTTTCTGCTGAATCACTCCGGTCCAAACTTGCTAATGATGCTTTGGGGGTGCCTTAAGGATGAGATATTTGCTCCCATCTATAAATAATACTCTGTAAATCTAAATCCTCTCTGGACATTAGAGACTAGCATTAGAACCACAAATAATTGCTTTTGTCTTTCACATGGGTAAAATCAGAGGTCTGAGGACTCAATCACAATGTCTGATGCCAGATATTTCTACAGAAAATGGGTTGGCCTCAGGCAGTCAGTGCCCAGACAACGCAGAATCTTGTAGAGATGAGCCCAGAACTGCTTTAGGAAATAAGGGGGCATGTGATCCCCAGACAACCTGGGTAGTGGGCTTCCTTTAAAACACTCTGCCTGTGGTCTCCAGGTCAGTTAAAATAAAGTTTATAGAGGCAAAGGTATGGAAGGTACCTCAGGAGGTCATTCTTTCCAGTCTCATTCCCCAAAAAAAATCTACTACATTTATGTTATTCTTGAGAAATGTTGTTTAGGCTTTGGTACCTTCATCACTGGAGGTCTTTACATACAAGCAATTTATTCCTCTGTCTTTACCACAAGGAAAGAGTTTCAACCTGTGCCCTATATATTCCTTTCTGAATTTTAAACCCATTGCTCCCTGAATTATCCACCACAAATTAAAAAAGTAAATTTTTTTAATCAATGTTCCTTTTGTCTTGTCAGAAGCTTTTTTGTATATATGGATCTTGTTACACTTCCGTTCACCCCCAACTCCACATGCTGTGGACCATGTGGTTTTCATCCCTTTTGTGGACCTGGCTGAAACACCAAGGACCTCTGTCAGCTTGCAAACTGGTTTTCTTTTGTGGGAGTGGAGGCACCTAGGTGTTGACAGAAGGCAAGGGGGAAGGGTGTGACATTCCCACAGAGCCCACAAAGGCCAAGATCTGCAGCCAGACCCTGGGATGGAGGCAAGACTTTCTGATTCCCACCATGTCCAAATGCGACCTGCAAGAACACACCCCAAAAGCACCATGACACAAATTGCTTTGACAAGATCTGTATTTTATTTAAAAAATGCTACTTCTAGACACTATCAAGTGAAAATAATGAAGTTTTGGTTTCTCACTTATGGAACGTTTCCTTCATCCAGTTCACTGTGGCAATCACTATGGCTACACACAAATGAGTCTGACTCATCCACCTCGTTTAAAAAAAAAAAAAAAAAAAGTCCAAACCATTAGTTTGTTTTCCAGGGTTGGTTTTCTTTTATTCCCATTACCTGAATTCAACTGATATAAGGAGAACAGCAGGGCTCCTAGGCTGGAAAAGGGGCCTGCTGCTTTCAATGCTGCCAGGATGTTGGATGGACTCCATAGACAAAGCTCAACATCCCACAGGCTCTTCCCCTGTTTGATGGGGAGATAACAAGTGCCAGATAGGGTATCTCATAAAGCACAGGTCTATATATCAATGTCCCTTCTGAAGTCAGGGACTTGGTGCTGGGTGTCCCAGCCCAGAGCTTCAGTGGACAGGAATCCTTTAGTTAGACTGAACCTGGAATCCAAAAAACATTCATGTCCCTCAGCACAGCTGACTTGGATTAAAATTACAAATAGTTTTGTGAATCTTATTTCCCTGTCTGCTTATCTCCTGTCTATTTGACACTGAGGGCTTTTTCAGTAGGTTTGTAGAAGGAGTACCAAATAGTTGAACAGCAGCCACTGCTGACATGAAGAGGGAAGCCCAGATTTGGTACATACACACAAAATTTTAATCACAAAATTTTTGTTATACACAACTGATTATCTGGGGGAAATATCACCAAGCACATACAAACAGATCCAGAGAACCAGTACTTGAGCAGCAAGTGATTGTTGATCTTTTAATTTTGTGAGGGGAATATATTAAAATATTTCCCAGGAGGATAAGCATGATAGAAAATGGATGGACTGAAAGGAAATTGGAGTTCTGTCATTTTTGCATGATGATTTTGAACCAAAAATAGAATGTACAGATAAGAATGTACAGATTGAAAAGCCACAATAGGAGACAAATGACAGAAATTTTTTGTGATTGTTTATTGTTGACTGTGTTACTGCTGCACAATTCTTTTCAATGCTATTTGCAAACCATGCATGACTGATAGAAATTAGATGTGATTAGTCTTCTGTTTCTGGAACTTATCTCAATCTTATTTGTTTCATGAATAATAGGTCAAAAAATGTGCAAAAAAAAAAAAGTAATTTCTTCAATCAATTCTGTAGTTTCTCTACAAAAAGTATACCAGCTATTAATAGGTACAACTACTTTTTAGATACCAGGGACTTCTGATGAAACATACAGTCCATACATTGAACAAAGCTCTGGAATTATTCCAATACATGCACAGTCATTAATTATATCCTTTATGTTGTTGTTATAAGACAAATACCAGGAAAGCAACAGCAAAAATATTGTTGGGAAACAGACATCCAAAGAAATGCTGAAAAAATCCCATCAGGTTGACTGTACATAGACACATAGCAATACAGCTATAAGCATTTATTCCTGCTAAAAGGAAAATTCCAAAGTATTTGTGTAGTGTCTAGTTTTATACACAGCCTTTCTGAAACTATATCCCTTTCAACTTTCTCCAATAAGTTAGAAAGGGAAGACCAAAGGGCTCCTGAGAATGAATAGAATTTTTTAACTTTGGAACAAAGGTATTCTCAATAGTCTCTCTTTTATGACTTCTCAAAATATGCTTGTCCTTCTGGATGTTTTTTAATCTTACACTTTGCTAATCTCAGTAAGAAACACTTGTATGTGCTGAACATCTTCACAGCTTTCATCACTTTTTTTTCAAGGGAAGAGCATGATGGAGTGCTGTAACTGTCACTGGAAGGGAAAAATATAGTAAGAAAATAAACATAAATCTGAAATATTCATATAGGTTAATATAAGAGAGCAAAAGACTATCTGTCTCAGACTTCTAAGCCCTTTGCCTTCACTTAAAATGCAATAGAGAAAGTTTATCAGCAGAGACAAAATACTGGCCTCCCTTTTAGGCATGGAAATTATTTCAGATGAAATATGTAAAACAACAGCAACAAAAATAATCTTCCTTGCTGTCTGTAATCAAAGAAAAACTCTATCTCACCGGCAGTGGAACACTGTTTTCTCAATATGTTCTCAAAAACAGTTGATTCTTTCATTTTCTTTCTTTTTTTTTTCCAAAGGTTAGTTTAAAACTAACTAGCATTGAGGTTCAGAAATATCTAAGGGTTGAATTTCACTGTGCACCTGTTTGCAAGGTCAGTTTTGGCTATCCCAAAACTCTAAGCAGCATGTCCATCCTCCTTCTAGGAAATGACACTTCATACATTTTGTGCTCTTTTATTTTGATTCAGTAAGACCCTCATTTAAAATAATCATCCAGATCCATCTTTCTCTAAATAAATGAATCACAGAACTTATACTTACCAATACAATACTGCAGAAAACTAGAAGCCTTACTTGCTTTGAAAAGGACTTGCATTGGATGCTGCTGATATGGAAGGAGAACTCATTGTTCTACCAAATCCTGACTAAATTATTGGAGCAGAACCCAAAATTTTACTCACAAGCCCCACCAGCATCACACACACACAGACCCAGGAAACAACAAGTTAAGATTAAGACCAGCAGTAGCAACAAAATCTGATATTCTCCACTGCATGTTATTTACTCATCAGCGTTCTTGAATGCTGAAAATAAATACCACCAGCATGAGGTATTGCCCAAATAACTATAATTGGCAACTGATTTCTCTCATCAAAATTTATATTTTGTCCCTATGTTCATGAAGAACTGCAATGTCCCAGCAAGGCCAACAGATCTGTCTCCTTCATCTCAGAGGCTGACTTTATGATGCACTTGAAAACCTCTTACAGGCATCTCCACATGTGATCTGCCAGATCTCCCTAACCTACTATTAGAAATTCACCCAATCTTCCCATCAATCCCATAACCTTATTTCATTGTGGCTTTTAACACAGAGATGCCACCACTACATAAATTCATAGATTTTGAGGCAACAACTCATTGCTGAACTACTCTGATATCTTGTGAATGAGTGTCACAGACCACATTGGAAACCAGTGGCTCCCTATGGAGAAAAATAACTTGAGATTAAGCCTTGGACAGGTGGCCCAGTCTCTACACAAGACTGTTGTCCTCATGATTATTTACCATTCAGTTCATCTTTCAGCAGTGATCTCATGTGAGCTTTACAAACTGAGATGTGTTACACCACACTTGAGCCTGGTGTCTCCAGAAGACCGTAAGAAACACCTACACTCCCAGACAGCTTTCCATTGACAGCTTCCTGCATTACCTGTCAGCCAGACAGATCTTAATCTATTGAACATGTGTTTTATTGACATTGTATCGTGATAGGAGTCTTAAAGTTAGAACAGCATGCTGTACAAAGTCAAATGTCCTTTAAATGCCTAGGTGCATCACACCTATTTGTTTATCCACCATATTTATCATCCTCAAAGAGTAGAAGCAAGTTTGATTAACAAAGATCAGTTTTGCATGTAACCATTCTGGCCAGTATTAATTTTATTCTGAACTTTTTATTTATTTAGGAACAAATAAATATAAACACCACAGAGTGTTCTCATAATTTTCTACACCAAGAAACCCACCCTACCACTTCCCAGCCCTTTTCACACGTCCTCTTGCCTTCTCAGAGTAACAAGAGGGACACTTTTTCTTGGAACTTTTCCTAGTTTTCTAAAATCTTTTAAAAGCAAACATTGCTGAGGGCACATAATTTCTCTGCTCACTTTTTCAAGTCACTTACATGCCAGTTTGGAAAATCTGAGAGAGGCATGATTTAGGTTTTGGTTTCTTATATTTTGAAGACAATATTTGACTTTATTAATTACAAATCACAGTATGTATCATAGCACACCATCATTTCAACTGTAGTCTATCGAAGAAACTAAGATAGTTTTAAGAGCAAAACTTATTTGGTTTAGCAAATCATGGTGGACAATTGAAAACAAAAGCATGGAATGCTTCTGTATGTAAGGTTATCTGCCATAAAATTTGCTGAGGGGAAAAATGTCCACCCTCCTAGTAAAACAAAGGAACTGAGCAAAACAGGTCACTATTGGATTTCTTCTCACACTCTGAGAAGAGAAAACAATGCAACAAGGATAATTTTTTTTTAATGTGTAGGGGAAAATATAACCAAACAAGTTTTATTTGCTTACAGATTATTTCTCTTTCCCACATTTTACATGAGTCTTACATCATTTCCGATCTGCAAAATCTCTGGTCACTTAAGTTTAACATTAATATTGGAGCAGACCAGCTAAAATAAAGAAGGTTTTTGCAAGAGAAATGGTGGAATAGGTGCACAATTGGACCAGTATTGTTAGTAATTGATTTTTATCTTCACTCACAAAACAAGAAAGAAGGATAATATTAATAATATTATTTTTATAAGTTAAATATGAAATTTTCAGAGGAGTTTCTAAATTCTAAAATTATTATTCTATACTGCTGCTAAACCTTTAATGACCTGAATCCCTTTTTTTACTTAGTTTTGGGAATTTTCTATATGAAAACAATTTCAAAATGGAAAATAAAGATTATCTGAAAGCCTTAAAATTACTCCTTTTATTTTTAAAGAAATCAAATTTTGTGAATAAAATTATCTCAAAATCTCTGGTACCCTTATTTCCTTTTAAAGGACTCTATTTTGGAAAACATTGTCCATTGTTTACAGAAGACTCAATTCACTATAGCAACAATTAGCATGAGAGTATTGAAATTCAACTATGATATACTTTCTGTATGAGCAATAAATTTCTACTAATCAGCCATCATAGTAGCTGATATTTTCCACTGTAAATTCTCACAATACATCCCAATTTGGTTTTTGTATCCTTAAACTGAATTAATACCCAGCCTTTTACTTAACAGAAAAGGACTCTCAGAGACTATATTTGGCAAGAAACAGTACAAGTCCCTGACTGATTCATTAAGGTTTCAAATGAAAGCTTTTCAAGAGGAAGCATGGCTTTCATAAAGATCTGTCATTCAGTAGATGCAATTTTTATCATCAAGTCAGTTTCAGAATATGAAAGCTCAATATGAAAAATGAGCCCCCAACCATTTTCAGTTTCAACAGTTTTAGAGAAAATATGATATTAACATGAAAAACACTAGTAGCAATGCATATTTTCAAAAGCTAGAACAATTACCAGATTTCTTTTTGCAATACTTTTTCCAATAAAGTATATAATTCAAATGTATTAAAAAAAAAATAAAAAAAAAATAAAAAAAAAAAACGAGGACCAATTCAAAAGCCTCCTTTTCTCCCCGTGAACAAAAAAATTCAAAACAAATAGCATTTGTAATCAGCACTTGTAGTCCTAAGAATGTCTTTATTAATGAGCAGACAGGCCTGCCATGTATGAAATGCTGAAAGTCCAAATCCACAGATGCACACCTTCTGACAAAGAACTACTACAATGTCTTTGCTATTGTCTTTGAGCTAGCAAGATCACCCAGTTTCAAGAATTTCCTATAAATATAATAAGTACTGCTATTTTTAGGAAAATTACATATGTTCTGTTATTAAATTTTAAATTGTGGATGTCTTGAAAGCAAATAAAGACCTTTCCTCCTTCTCTGAGAAAAGAATTTTTTAAAAAAGACTAGAAAAGAATTGTAAACCTTATTTAGCTTCCTTGGATTTAATTTTTTCTGATTTCATGGGGGGAGGGACAGGGAGAATCCCACTAGCAGTGGTAATTGCATAAATGCTATAGAAAAAAAAGGAATGGATGAATAAAATAATTCAAGCAGTGACGTTTACTACCTGGACCAGATTAGTTTGCTGCAAATCTAATTTGCATGAGATACCATTAAATATAGGGGAAAATGTAGCTTATGCCCAGAACAGCTTATAGATATAGAGCTCAACTACAAGTAAAACTGTGTGAATAAATGGAAATAACGAAATTATAATTTATGGGCTTTATATTTAAAAAAATAAGTAATTCTAAAGATGTTACTTTTCATCTTCATTTAATTTTCTTTCTTGGATTACTTCTAAAGTGTGGAAGTTTAGCTCTTCCAGCATGATATTCTAAGTACCTTGTGGGTGCATATTTTGATCTATTATAAAGTTCTATGCCCTTTATTAGAAATTAAAGTGAGATTATGAATAATCTCAATAGCAGTGAAATCTCAACACCTCTAAGAGATCAACCAAGTACTTCTGATGCTCTTATAAGATTACTTATTCATCATGCTTCTATTGAATACAATAAAAAATAAGGTGCATTATGTTAGAAAGCATTTTATTGTCTTCTTCTGTAGCTCATTTTATGCCTAAACTAGTAAATGGACTTCTTTCTAATGACATTGCCATGTTATTATCAAAGTGCATATTGTACTGCCCAAGATGAAAGCAGCATGTTTGGAAATCCAATTACAAATTCTTTCAATCAAAAGTACTGTGAATGCATTTGAATATTTTTTGACCTAAAAGAATTAAAACTACAGGTATACTATGTATTTAACATGTAGCTGTTTTTTTCAACTTTCCATTTATTTCTAGGTTCACCTGAAAACACAGCTAAGTCAAATTCAAGTAACTCTGGCAGTTCTGAACATAACATTACTTTTCCACAACAGAAAAAACTACACACTTTTTGCATACGGTGCCCATGAATAAAACACTCGAGACACTAACTGTTCAATCCAGAAATTGAAATGTATCTGCCGTTGTCAGGGTTCCTATCTCTGTATTGCACAAATCGAATAAGAAAAGGAATAAAAGAAGGCAGGCATGAAGGAGGCTTACCCTTCTTCAAATGCCAACATGCAAAATTAAATCTGAAGTGAACACCTATTTGAGGAAGTAAAGGTGTAAAAGTAACCATTTCAACAGCTAAAGTTTCAGACTCAAGTGATGGCCATATCACTGTGTTCAGTCTTAGATAAAAACTACAACCTTCCACCTGCCAGCCCTGCCAAAATCAAACAGGATGGACAGACAGGCCATGCTCTTTTTCTCCTTACCAGTAATAACGCTGCTGCAAGCCAGATCAGTCTTTCAGTTGCATTTCTTGAGCCCTCCAAAATGGTTTCTATGAGATTCTTGGTAATATCGTTGAGTCATTTTGTGCTATCCCATAAAAAGGGAAAGAAAACTCCTGGTCGTGAAGACGGTAGCAGCAGCAGCAGACTGTCCTTTCACTTTTCTATTCCTACTCAAACTGGGAATAAAATAAAGCATTTTAAGTCAGGATTTACATGACCTACTTTACAAGGATCTGAGCCCTTAGAGGTGCACATTTCTGTCCTCTAAAAGAAGCCAGAGATGAGAAGTGCAAATATTTGCAAGAATACCATCCCATTTGTCTCTGACGATATTCAAGAAGGATGATTCCTACTGAAGGAGTCTTAAAGGTTTATAAGAAACAGACAAATCATAAAAAGCTAACACCCAAAGTGTTAGCTACAGCATGGAGCAGGAGAAAGAAGGAGGCAAATAAATGCTGCTTTGCAGACATTGAGACTTTCAGAGACTCATGAGGAATTCTTAATCAAACAGACACCTCAGAACAATTTCTGGTTGTTATTAGATGGTTTATTCAGCCCAATTGCCATCATGGGCCAGGCATATGAAGAAGATGTGGGAGAAGTCATGACAGATAGAAATACATGCCTGTCTTTGAAAAGATTTGATTTCTGGGGAAAATGAGGGAACTGGACCACCGGCTCCTCATTTACACCTCAGTTGCACCGGCCCCTCTGAAACTCATGAAGTTCAACCAAGATACTGCCTAGAAAGATGGAGCCACAATTTGCTATCTAAAATAATTTTTTTTTTAAATTGATATCTTTTAAGAATAAGGCACAGTTGCTTACATTTAGGATAGGTTTCCAGGCTGCAAATCCTTCATGAAACATCTGCCAGCTCTTCTGGTGGCACCATGCAGAACACAAAGCCAAGAGAAAATCCTCAGTCCTCTGTGTTTTATGCCCTCAGCACTGGCCTCCTGAGACATTTCCTTTTTGCTTCAGAGGAACTATTTTTAACTGCTCCCACTAAGATTTTTATCTAAGGCAGGTCTACACTTCTTTGTCTGATCTGAAAGGAAGACAATGGAGTAGCCAGGCTATAAGAGCTCTCTGATTCCTCCAGCTGTGGTTTACCTCAACTTCCTCAACTGCTCCACAGCAGTTACCTAGTTTGTCATAATTCTTCCTGATAGTAGCTAATCCAAATAACTGTCTGCTACAGATGTTATCATCTCACTACTCACTAGCATAAATTAATTTGTTGAAACAAAACTGACTGTTATATTAAACATGGGGACACCTCCCTGTTTACCATAATCCATCAGAGAAACATGCTATTTTTACAGTCAGTTTAACTGATTTCCAAGCCAAGCAGTATAGTTTCCATAGCAGAGCTAGTTTGTTTCTTTAGCAATTCATAAGGGGCTTTTCAAAATCCAAGGGAAAAGCAATTGTATGAAATCTACACATCAGAATCTAAAAACTCCTTTTAAAATAAAAATATAGATTAAAAAACAAAAACATGCAGTGTAAATTGATTATTGTTTATCCAAAAGCAATATCATAAATTTTTCTTTCCCTTTCCCCACTACCAGTAGGTAAAAGGGAAAGAAAGGACTCCTGTAAGTCAACAGAACCAATGTTTAATTAACATAAAATTAGCTATTATATTGCACACATCTCTGAGATTTTTCTCTCAATGTCTGCTTCCTTCTGGACATAAAAGCCAGCTACATGACTGACAGAAAATGATGTTTGGATGGACCGTTTGTGTCAGACCTGAGATTTTCTACCTACTACAATGTTTTCTTGAAAATTGCCACACCTGGCAGTGGGGCTTGGTCTGGTCTTTAAGAAGAAGGATGAAAGGCATTGTTGTAACATAGTGTCATAGTTCCCTTGTGGAACAGACATAGCATCAATACATTCTGCAATTTTTCCAGTACAAGTCACCATATCTCATAAAATAAAAGTGGAAAATGAGAATTGACAAACACAATTAGACATTCAGAAACAATCTCATGTTCTTCTTGAACAGGCTCATTAAGACCTTCAAAAAAATTCAAGCTCTGCTGAGGGCAGTGATGTCAGTGAGTGGCAAAAACTCAATTCTAGCACCTTTTGTGAATTATGTTTTTGAAGTATTTCATTAACACAGTGTTCCTTATATGCTGTGTGGCTGTAATGGTATTCTCAAATTAGCTGTATTTGGGAGATGTTAGGATTAAACATTTCTACTATTTTTCAGTATCTGAGCAACAGAACCAGTAAAGCATCATTGGCTCCACTAGAGAGAGCTCTTGTGCTAACATAATTATATTAATAAACATAATTACTTATTTGAAATCAGTGGAATTATCCATGGAGGAAGATGTGTTGCTACACACACAGAAGAGTGTGTCCAGTGTTCCTCTGACTTACCAAATACACGCTGCTATACGTTCCCTTTGTGCTCACCTTTGGGAAGTGTTCCTGTATAGATTGTTTTTCATTTGCATGAAAACCTTTTTACATTACTCTGGCTACTCTGGCTCTGGAAAAAAAAAATCCAAAATACAAACTCTAGCCCAGTACCAAATTATGTCCTTCTGACAGGAGTTTGCAGCTTTCTTGACTTAGAGGCCAGTGCTCAGCGAAAATTCGGGTATTTCCGAGTTGTTAGAGTGACTGTAATCCTATTGAAATTCCATTGAGAATAAGCATAGAATGGGGCATAATTGGGTACAATATGCTGAGGTGGGTCCCACAAAGCCCTCAGTACACTTGTGGCATACAGGACTGAGATCCCCACATTGGGCCATTTCAAGGAAAAACACACAAAATGTTATCACTGAAGGAGTAGGAAGAGATTAGGAAAGTTTTGACCTAATCCCAGTGGGGTTTAGATTTTAGCTATAATCACTCATCTGTCCTAATCCTACAAAGTGGCTTAATAGAGGAGGATGGAAGAACTACTGGAGCATGCACAAAAGGTACAGAGAAGACTATTGATTGAAGGAACTAAGCTTCCTTTTCTACTCTGTTTCCCATTGCAATTGCTGTATCTAGTTTTATGCTTTCAAATTTTAATTTCTTTGTTGAAAATGTGCAGAACTGTCTTGCTATTTTTAATGGATCTTTTTGGAACAATAAAAACTGAATTGTATTCTTACTTACCTGAAATATCCTGACTTCAGTAATAATTGTTAGAGTACTAGATCTAAGACTGAACATACGTGGTCTAAAAAGCAAAAAATTCTGAATAGGTTCTAACTATACAGTAAACCAAAAGTCCATCTGAGTCTCTCTAATAAATCTGTAACTTTTTGATCAATAACAGAGCACTGTTCTATCAAAGGAAGTGTTAAATTACCAGTGCACTTTATTCCCCCCAACTCCCACCTTCATCAGTGCTTCCCCTGTTCTCACTAGCCGAATATCTTGGAGTTGAAAGGCTCCTTAACCCCTGGCATCCCACTCGTTCTGGTATTTGTTCAACTCCTACTTACAGCGATGAAGACTTTGGGGAGTCATCATATTACAAGCCTGTCCTCAAACTTAAATACACAAGTGCTTTGGGTATCCTATTTCCAATCGAATCTACTGTGTTTCCCTAATAGGTACAATCACTGTAAAACAAGCTCTCTTACTATTTCTTTTTTTAAAGGAGTCATTAGAGATTTCTTTAGTGCATTGGCACAAAATAAAAATTTATTTGGCTGATTGCTTCTGTTCACGTCTCCTCTTTTAAGAAGCATTAGCATCACAAGTATATCAGCCTAGTACCACATACATTGTATATATATCAATCCAGTACCTTTAAATTTATTATTTGCAGTCTAGTATGCAAAAACAAAGTTTTTTTCCTGGCTCCAAGTATGAATGCAGGAGAATGTGACATTAAATTGCTTACATAAAATTATTCAATAAGTCAATAATTACTAAAACTTTTAGATTGCTCTGTAAGGAATTTTCCACAAGTATCCACTGATATTCAACATTTATTTATATTCCTGAAATATATATCACAGTGTCTTTCATTCAGATTAATCTGACAAGTTCCACTAACTTAGAGATCAGAAAAGAAAAACCAAAGTCCTTTACTTTATGTTTCTACTGTGCACTAAGCTGCATAATCTTCTTGTCACGTGAAATTAGCAGCAAAGATTCCTGTGCAAAGCAAACACTGACATGTACTGTACATGTGCTGAAGTAAGACAGCTACCTAATTACAAAAAAAAAAAAAACCAGGTCATATATCCCTGGCTACTACACATAGCTAAGACATAGCTAAGACATTCAGGTAATTCCTCCTTCACAAGGTTGGTTTGTTGACAGCTGTTACACAGCCAGAATTTGTTACTTTCTTATTTAACATAAGAGTTTTTCTCTTTAATACCTTTAAGTGTTAAACAAGTTACATAAAATAGTAAAATTAAATGCAACTTAAAGCAGAGCTTCAGACAGAAGGTTACCCACCTAAGAGCCAAACATGAGAAAATGCCAGCATATCATTCAACAACTAGGTTAGTCCTTCCTTTTCCAGTCTTAACAAACTGTTCCGTGAAACTGCATGATATAAGATTTCAACCTACATAATGATTCAGTACTTGGAAATACACTGACAAAGAGGACAAACCAATAACAAAATACATTCAAAGGCAGCTACCATTTTCTTTAGACACCCCAAATAGGGATTTCCCTTGTCTCCTGAGTGTTTAATTCCTCAGTGCTACCTCAAATTTCAGTGCAAGAATCAAATGCTGGTGCAAAGAGAGCAGTCAGTGCACTTCATAATCTAAGGTAGAGGAGCTAGAGTTGTTCCAAAACCATTGAAGAAAAATGCTGATACCACATTTGATAAAAGTGACAGTACTCGACCTCTTCTAGAGCTTTGTAACACTGCCATCCTTTACTGAAGATAAAAGCGGGAGCAAAGCACAATACAGAATATTAACGTGTCAATTCTTTCAGCTTTAGACAATTCAACATTTTGTTTTAAGGCTTGAGCTTTTTGGTTTGTTTTCACATTGTGAATTACAGTTTATCTTGGTTCTGTCATCTTTTTGAAGTGTGGTTTTATGACCAGCCACTAAGGCTGGGCTGTTAAGCTCAGCTTTTTCTGATAATGTGTTGTTATAGAGCGGTTGTTCATGAGTTAGGCAAATAGATTTAGTCCTCAGAGAAAAAGCTAATTGACTTTACTGCATGTGAAGTAGATGGTAAGATATATCAAATCATATTTCACGAAAATTTACTTGAAAATAAGCAAATGGTTTTATTGTTGTTTGTCCTCAAAATTTTAGCAAAACTTTATTTTCCCATAGAAGCTAGTGACAGTGAAAAGTTATTTGACCTAAACGCTGCATGTATTAAATTCTGAGACCCAGGCTTATATTTTGATTCTTAAAATATCAGGATATTTTAAAAGTAAAAATCATGTGCTATCTATTTATAATGTGAACTAGATACAAAAAGAGAAAAGCTATTGGAAAGATTTGCTGAAGCATTTCTGTATTTAAATGTTCATCAAACTGTTAAAAATAAATCTTCATTTCTTTTGAGTGTGAGTACTCTGAGCATGCCATGTCATCTCTAATGGAAAAGTCAGGTCATTTACTCAGGTATGATGCACTTACTACTGAAAAAAACATGATGATTTGTCTCTTTTTATTACATATTATTCAGATAATGCTAAATAATTAAGGTATTTAGAATTATGGAACTTGTGACATTACCAAAATAAACAGAGATGGTAATAGGAAGGGATTTGGAATACTTTTGCTTAGTTTTTTTACTACCCCAAAAGATTTCACAGAAGTTGGAAAAATGAAAATAATTTTCAAAACTGTAAAAATCTCATTCAGTTAAACACTAAAATGTTACCATGTTATTCTAAGATCATTGTAAGAGAAAAGAAAACACATTTTAATTACACATCAGAATTAATTTCCACATCCTTTATTAGCTGAGGTTATTTTATAATCTGTAGATGACTTTATGATTTAACTAGAGAAATTACCTTGTCATAAGAAGATTAAATGAAAAACACAGCTAAGGCAGGTTCAGCTTTAGACTCTGAAGCATCACTTTAAGTGTTTACAGTAGTGTCTGCACATAAGCTGGATGTGGGGGAGGCTCAGCTTCCCCTAAATGGAAGGAGATTTTGCCGGCACCATTGGTAGCACACAGAGCCCCAGGGCAGGTTCCAGCTACCCAAACCCACCCAGTCCAGTGGGGCACAAGTCTCCCTACAACCTGTGCTAGATCTGTCAGATCTTTGGATGGCAACTGAAATGACAGTGGATGCTCACATAGAGTCAAATGAACAAGCCTCAGAGCCCCATTGATTCTGACAAGACCTAGACTCCCATTCATGGATGAGCATCTCCACTATCAATACTTCAGCTAGCTGTCTGAATCTGGAGCTGAATCCCACCCACAGTCTCCCCCAGCACATTTACCACAGCTTTTCTTAGAAGGAATCCTCTCCTAACTTAAACTTTTAATTACTAAACTGCTTCACAAACTAAACTCTTCATATACCTGATTCATTTTCTCTTCTTGCTCTCATTATATTACTCATAATTGTACCTTCTTAAACCCCGTGGATTTCCTGAAGTTGAAAGCCTTCAGCCACTATATTCTATTATTATACTTCTCTCTCCTA
The DNA here is from genome assembly GCA_013400575.1 of Peucedramus taeniatus. Lineage (NCBI taxonomy): Eukaryota > Metazoa > Chordata > Aves > Passeriformes > Fringillidae > Peucedramus > Peucedramus taeniatus. The sequence continues at coordinate 116,170 of WBNO01025237.1, forward strand.
CCACCTTTCCTCTGCAGTCACCTCTTGACAAAGCTGTGTACACCTCATTTTTATACTCTGTCCCCACAAACCAATTTTGTCTCCCATTGTTTCCATCTGGATTATTTTTGCTGTTCCCTAAGTTTTTCTCCCAGGGTCTTTTTAGTAGTATGAAATTCAGAACTGAAAGAATATCAGCTGCCACCAACAAAGCTGTGTAAAGTATTGTTTGTACCTGGGAACTCTTCCAGGGCAGAAAACAAAATGCAGGCATTAGAAGTGACAAAAGTTACTGATAGTAACTGATGTGCCAACTGCATTACAGCCATCTGAGTATTTGTCTTTCTAAATGGGTGGGGTGCATAAGAAAGTAATTTTCATTCCTAAAAACAAGAATGGATTACCTGAAAAGTTACTCCTATCTACTTTCCACAGAAAATCCATTAATTAATCTTTAATCTATTCTGAAATAATTTTCCCAGTTTTACTCAGTTTTGTTTACTCTCATAGACTGAGATTATCTGTCTTGGCAAAAAGAAAGTCTTCAATCAGTGTCCCACTAAAGTGGGACAAGGTAGAATTTTAAAAGCTTGTAAATAATTTAGAAACTGAAGCAAAAATGCAGAAACTAATATGACATTACCCCTATTTCAACACAGGGGCATGCAAACAGACACTTTGTGGATTTTTAGAAATTGCCTAATCTCTGATGCTTTCCATAGGAATTCATAAGGTTCAAGCTTTTGAAAACCACAGCAAGTATGAATAGCCCCATGAGGCAATTTAGAGCAACACCTTCTGCATCAAAAGGCTGCTACTTCAAAAACAGAGATTCTCTGCTATTTGAATATGTAAAAGAAGATACTTTGACCAGATTCCTTTTTTTTTTTTTGAAGCTATATTTTCCTAAGATGTAACCATCTTACCTCTGAAATAACTGTTACTGCTATTACTATTACTATTAGTCCACAGCTAAACCTGGCATTTCTAAATAAGTATATTGCAGTGAAATCCATCTGAAGCCACAGCTTTAAGTTTATTCTCAGAATGATAAAGCACTTATTGGAGCTTTATTATCAAATGCTCTCCCTGCTGTTATCAATGGGTTACAAGATCTACTTCTAGGTGAAATTCAAGACACTGTTTTTCACCTGTGTGCTGAATTGTCTTTCCTATCTGAGGCACTGTTTTTCCAAGACACATTCCTGCAGTTGAGACCTGCAGATACATTTCATTTCAAACAGAAGAGGTACAATCAGCATTTTCTCTTTAAAGACATCTTCATTTTGGCATTAGTATTCCCCTTTGGCACAGAATAACCAGAGACTGTGACTTCCTTCTATTAATGTCAAACCTAGAGTAAGGAATTACCTCTAGATTTTATTTAGCAATAATTTCTAATTTCAAAAATACCAGCTAATGGTTATTTTTACAGGAAATAACCCGGGAAACAGATTAACACTTTGGCTTTGTGATTTTCTCTGTACTCTGTTCCTCACATAAACAATAGAGCTAATGTTGGAACTCTTTTAAAAATGCAGGGAAATGATTAATTAATGTGTCTATTAATTATTTGGGAAAAGGTGAAGTCCAAGGTGGCATACTCACAGATGTCAAAATAATTTAGGTTACTGAAAACCAGGAAGAACTGTGTGGAATTCCAGAGGCACTTTAAAAGATAGACAACTGTGCTGCCTGACTGCAGTTAAAACTCTGTGTTAACAAAGGCATGTTAATGTACAGTGGGAGGTAAAACACTCAATATGATTTGAGCTGACGATACACCTTCATGAGCTCTAAGTGAATCGCAATCATTTGGGAGTGGAGCACAGGAGACATTGAGTCATTGTTGGCATCTTCTTTAATATAATCATTAACTGTTTGGGGGACTAAATTTTAAAATGTATTTAAAAATTAAGTTAAAATAATTCCTGAAAAAATTATACAATGCCATCAATTAGATTGGTTGGGCTTGCATTTTCTGCTCATAAACCATTTTATTCCCTTTCTCATCTCTGTAATTTATTCACCTTTTTAACATCTGTTTTAAAATTTCATTGGAAAATCTTCCAAGCAAGAGCTCCTCCGTGTTTGCACAGCACACAGCCCACAGGAACTTATGCAGCCTGGAATCTTGTGGACACCAACACACCACAAATGCATACTATTGAGAACCAGTCATTTGTTTTCATTTTGAATGTTGTGCTTAAGTCTAACCACTTTATTTGAAACAAATAATAAAGTGGAACTGGAAGGTATTCAGAGAATGAAAACGCTATTATAATATAATATTAGATTTTCATGAGAATAGGGTGATGGAGCACCAGGATCCTTTCCTTTGGAGCGGCAACATGTAAGAGACCAATAAAATAATACATGGAAAGCCAGAGCAACTTGTGAAACTCTTCTTCATCTACTCGTTGTAAAAAAAGCCAACAACCATTAAAACTGAAGGAACATTAATGACCTAGAAAAATAATTTCCTCCTTTCCTTGTGTGAAGGGAAGCAGAAGAACTTACTGTGATAGATACAGTTGAACCCAACAGATCAAAAACGAACAGGATGGAAGAGGGGCATTCAATTGCCTGAAGATGGCACAAAGAGACATTTAACATGATCTAACAGTATCCTAAGAGTGGCAAATGTGACAGAAAACCTACATGAGACATGTACTGTGCTGAAATCAGATGAGGACCAGCAGGGACACTAAGGACATTTCCAAAGAGTAAAAAATTTCTTAAGGATAGAAAACATCATTATCCAGTGTATTAACCAACAGGTGTCTGACTAAAATTAGAATAGACAATTACCTTTAAAGAAGGTTATTCTTACAGATTTCATTGATAGATAGTGGCCAGTGCCATGAACAATTGGTTCATGCAGTAAGTAGCACAGTACTCTTATATATGAATTCTTGGGTTTTCCCCAGGATCCTGATATAGGTTTCCCTAAATTCATCTGGAGTTTCTGCTTATCACACCTCATCATATAATTCTGCCCAATTTGTTTTCAGAAAAGTAGAAAGTTATTTTTTCAAAAGGGAACTTAATGAACTTAACGTTGCCATCAAGGATCTGAGTGCAGACCTTTTTTCTGTCTCATAACATTTTTCATTTTTATTTTTCAAGCATAGTTTTGGATAACGTTTGGTGTCCTTCATTGCACATGGAGACATCTCTTTCTTGAAAATTGGTATCTAAAGTTCTTATTCCCCAGCCCTCTTGTGAGTTGAATATCAGGAGTAAGAGTTTTTTCCTTACAAGCTCTACGTGATCAGAAGCCTGATCAGAATTTATTGTGATTATCAAGTTGCTCATAAGAGCAGGGCAGAGTGAAAGAACATGCCTGTAAATAGAGTCTCCTCAATGTGTGCATAAGCAGCCAGGAAAATAAGAGGTAATTTTATGCCTGAGAATTTTCCCCCTCAATTTGCCACTCAGTCACATTGGTAATGAGCAGTATCTTCTACATTCAAGCTATACTTGTGCACTTAAAGTCTATTTTATTTTTGCACACAAAGCCTATCTTTAATCCAACTGTGACAGTGGCTTCAAAGGAGATGGAAAATCCTTTCAGAAACACATTTAGGGAAGATCACTGGACACTACTGCAGCAGAAGGAGGAATGGCATTTTCTACCTTTTGGGAAGTGTGGCAGCTTTGAGACTTTGATTTACCATGACCTCAGTCTAGCCTGTGTTGTCTTAATGGGAAATATATTACCATCCTGATTTGTCCTGATACAATAATCTCCATTCTTTTGTTACTAGATCCTGAGTGTACTTTTCCAGTGAATGCCAGCAGGCAAGAATCACAGCATGAAATCAGCATGTGGCAAGTTCAAAACAAGCAAAAGATAATACTTCAATCAGTGAGCACACAAGTGTTGGAACTCCTGGCCACAGGATTGCTGAAATTCAGAGCAAGTCAAAAAGGAATCAGGAATTAATACAAAGGGGGAAAAAAATCAGAGCCCACTAAACACAGAGGTGTTTCCTTTATCAAAGATCCTGATCTGAGGATGCTTGTAGCCTGAGAGAAATTCACTATATTTCTTCCCTGGTGCTATATTTTAGCATAGGCATCCTCTGTGAATCTCTTTGAAACAAACCTTTGATCTCAACTTATGGCCTTTATATTTATTTGTAAAACAATTTTCAAAGCTGCTCGGGACGTTAAAAGTAAGCACAAGTTTCAGACAAAAGAATTTAATGCATATATTCCAAATAAATGTATTTCATGAAAATATTTTACCAGATGTGATCACTATTCCCTTTGTTTCCCTTTTGTGATCAAAATTTGCTCTTTTTTCTTTCTCTATCTATAACCTTTTCTACTTTCATTCGTAATTGATCTTTTCCTGAAAGTACTTATTACTCACATAGTAAATCTTTCATTGTTTGTACAAGCCCCGTGTGCAGGCAGGCCTTGAACTCTGAAGTCCTGTAGGCATCTCAATTTGCATAGCAAGTGATTGATGATGACAAAATGTGATGTCATATTGGTTTTTTTCCAGCTGTGTTCATGCAAAGCTTTGAGGAAAAAAGTTTTAATTGAAAAGTAAAAAGAAAAAAGTCCTTTAATAACCATCATTAAATAGTGCTTCAGCACTCTTCTTACTATTTGATAACAAAATACCCGAATTTAAGGAGAGATGGCAAGCATTGCTTACACAGAGAAAGTGCAGCAGTGAATTTTACACTGACTTGCAAAGGGAAAATCCATCTCAACATCTAAAGGAAGGGCAGATAAGGTCTTACAGATACAAATGCTTGCTCTTATGAAGACTGAAAAATGGAAAATCCTGATGTTCTCAGTGGTGGGGAACAATCTCTCAAACAGATACAGTTTCTTATTGAAAAATTGCAGCAATTTCTGTAAAAGAGTTGTACATGATTGAGACCCCAGGGAAGAAAACAATTTTCACCCAATTTTATGAAACTATGAACTAAAATCATGGTTATGAAACATTTCAAGAAATAACAAAAATTTTTAAAATCCTGGTATGTCATTGTGCAAATCTAAAATGAATCAATATGCTGAATGCTGTGTCCAGGTCTGATTCTGCCCTCCATTTCAAAAAGATGGAAAATTTACATAGCAAGGTGAAAGAAACATCAAAGTCATTTCACATTAGATACAACGGAGAAGTGGGAACTTTGAAAGCACTTCCCTGGGGATGGGCTGAGGCTGGGCAGGATGTCAGCCCACACATCAGGATCAGGCCCAATGGCAGTAACCAGAACTTCATCATCTTTGACTCAGAAAGTCCCTGAACCACAGACCACTGGAAGCTGTAAATCTCTGTAATCTCTTCTGTTCATAAACACTCAGCAGTCAATATCTGCCACTACTGAAGACAGGGACAGCCCAGACCAGCCATCCTTATACTATATTCTTATAATGAAAAAAGATGGAGAAGGGATGGAAGTTGAGCACATGACTCAATGCCTTGATTGGAAATGGAATCAGCTGGACTACACATCAGACAGAGAAGCCAGAATCATTTAAAAGAGGCTGTCTGTTTTCCAGATGGAAAAGACTGCCTTTATCTGGCCCTGGTGCAGTAAAATGTTAATTTTGCATACTTTTAATGCTGAAGTAGTCAGTTGGTTTAACCAGGGCAAGGTGATTAACTAGAGTGTGAAAAGGTACAAGAAAGGGAAGAACAGCTTCTTAAGTTGTATAATGAAGTTATCCATCACATTGCCACATAGGACAGCTCTTCTACACCTCAGTATAAAAATTGGCTGCCTCTAGAGAGATGATTTTACTTGAAGGTAAACAAATTAGTAACTTACTGAGATGACTGTAAGTTCTTTCCACAGAATCACAGGACTACTTTTCTATGGAAATAATTATTTACAACTAATTTAGTCTCTCATACTGTCCTCCTCATTTTCTAAGTCCATTTGTAAACAATCACGGCTTATTCATAGTAGGTAAATTACAGTTCTGTGGTCAGGAGACAGGGATTACAAATGACTTCAACATAGCCTTGTCCATCCAAAACAAGTTTGTGACCACGTTCCTCAAACCAAAAGATCTAAACCCAAATATCTGGCCCAAAGAACCTCTACCTATGGAAGCAGAAAGGGGTGTAGAGTAGGAAATGGGAGGTAATGACAACAAAATGGCTAGCAAGCGTTTTCAAAAATTTCTCTTACCTTTCTTATCTCAAAACCCCACAAGCCATGTCTTTCCCATAGTCGCAAACAGGCATATAAAAAAATAAAATCCTTCACATTAAGCTAATAGAGCAATGAGCAGCAAGGCAGCCATAAAGAAAGCAAATGTCCTCATTATGTAATTAGAAAATTTATTTTCTGTAATATTCCAAACATTTGCTTGAGTATAAATCCTTTTTCCTCAAAGAGAATGTGTCTGTTTATACATATTTTAGCAGCCACCTGTTCACAAGATGTCTCATTGGGAGAGAAAAGAAATTTGCCCAAAATATTCTGAAGCAATGAGGCAATAGAGGTGGTCCAGAACTGTTCCCAGAAAAAGTGAATCAAGGAGGCCCAGGGAAAAGTTTCCAAAGCAGCCTGTTCAAATGACAGCAAGAGTCTTGGAATAAAGACTTCCAAAAAAAGGACAAATACTGCTGACCAGGAAGGGGGTGGTAGACAAGAGAAGGTTAGTGTAATGGTTCTTCAAGACTGTAAGGAATCCACAAGCCCTGATGAAAAGGAATTCTTCATTGCAGGGTCTGTTTCCACTGCCAGAGAAGGCAAGTTACACTGACAAAATACTCCTCAACTGCACAAGGTGGAAGGCGTTCTTCCTGTCATAATGGACAGAGAAGGTTTGGGGACTGCCCGTGTCACCCAACGAACAGGGAATTAGTGCCAAAAGCTCTGTGGAAAACTTAGCAAAATTTTCTTGAACAACTGTCTGCTTTTGGTGGCAGCAGCTCTGGGCAAGATAATAAGCCATAATCCAGTATTGGAACTGAGTGTTCTCCTGCCCACAAAGGAACATATATCTGTCATAGTCCTCAGACAGATTTTTAAGAGCCAAATATTCTTGGTGCTAAAATTTTATAAAATACAGATGCCATCTGATATTAGGTATCGATAATGAGAATTTCCAAAGAGCAATAGTCACATTTAATTGGATTTAAAGTTATTCAAAGGTTTTTTTTTTCTCTTGAAATTTTAAAGTACATTCTTGATTTTTGCAAAAGTAGTCTAATGCAGCTATAAATAAACTAGCAAAATTTGAAATAGTGTTGTGAAAATTACACACACTGCTATGTAATTATTAACACAGTATGCAAGAAGAACATTAAAGAAACAGCTAGCCCAGGAAATAATAATTTTTCTACAAAAAGAAACTGGAATCTGTAGAATGACACATCTGTGTCTACAGAAATAAAAATCTAATGGTCACAGAATATGTAACCAAATGATAGATAACAATGCCTGGGTCAGCAGTTGAGAGGAAGCCTCTGTCTTATTTATACAAATCGTGTATCAAAGAGTATGAGGGAAAGCAGAACAAAGTTTCTTTTATCTGGTCTATTTGCCAGATTGGTATAGATACAGTCCATGCTACCAGGATTTATTAAACGAGCAAACAAAAAACTTAAATTGCAGTAAGCATTCGAGAGGTTTTCTTAACCTCCCTTCTAGGAGTTCTCTGTTATCTCTGAAATGTGTGAATAGATCTTTGTCTGAAGCACTGAGTTTGGGTAAACAACAAAGATTTAGAGAACAAGAGAGGGACCAAATGTTTGACAAGAATCAAATTTCTGGTTTTTTTTGGTCTTCTAGTTATGTGAATATTGTTAACCTAATCTAATTTATTACTGGATACTTACAGGTGCAAAAGAATTTTTTTCTTCTGTCTACATACTAGGTATTTCTAATTTTGAAGCATTTGCAACAATGTCAGTTTTTAGTAACTGCAACTAGGTTTGCTTTCAGTTTAGGGCAGATTTCTTTCAGTTTAGGGCAGACTATACTTTCAAGGAATAATTATAATTTTCTGAGCATTTCCATAAAAGGTTAACTCATTTAAATTGTTTTTAAGTCAGTTGCATTCTAAAACTTTTAGATCAGTGCTTCAAAGACTGAGATGAAAAATAGTCTTTCCTTTATAAATATTTCCCTTATATCTAATTCCTCAATTATTTCTGGATTTCAGAATAGAGAACTCTTCTGCCACACAACTCTACCGTCTACCTTTCTTTTGTCTCTGTTCAGACCCTATGGATACTTACAAAGGGCTCAATATAACTGTTGAAAATCAGGCTGCATTTAAGTGAAGAGTTCCCTGAAAGGACCAGTTCAGTTCTACCTCTAATCTCAAGGTTTCCAATATGCTAAAAAAAAAAAAAAAAAANATAACTGTTGAAAATCAGGCTGCATTTAAAAAAAGGAAATAAATACTGTAGAATTTCTGACTTGGAATTAAGATCTGAATGTTTTGACTGAGAGACATTACTAGTGTATGTTCAATCAGACTCACAGAAGACTTGGGTTCAGGTTCCAGGTTCCTATCCTGCTCATTTAGAGCTGACTCTTTCACCATAAATTGTTCTGTTTTATCTGCAACAGGGAGGATTACAAGAGTATTTTTGCTTCTATATCTACTGACTTATCACAAGAGAAGACCAAATCCTACCTTACTTTTTTATTTGTTAAATTTCTGAATGAAATTGCCTTTCTAAATATCACTTATGCATCCCCTTCTGCAAGTACTGGCATAAGGAAATTAGTTCCATCCCTTGACAGATAAAAGATTTAAAAGCTTTCTCCAAAAATGTTACCTAGTCAAAGAGATGCTGAGCATCAGCTGTGACTTACTAGAGTGGAAGCTGCTGTTGCTCAGAAACCCTGGAAAACTTCCGTGGGTTCCTAAATGTGTATTTTGACTCCTGGTTTGGTTCAACAGCTAAAGAAAGAATTAACGCTGACAGATTCCCAAAGAGATATTGCTGCCAGAAGGGCAATTTCCTCTAGACTGGTTAACAGCAGTCCGAATAAATCTGTCTTCAATGGAAATTTTAAAAATGAGACCATGAGTTCTGTGTTGAGGTAAATATCCTCAATAATCTTGGCAGTCAAGAAAGGGGAAAGAAAAGCGGAATCTGGAAGAAACATGGGAATGGCTATTCTGAAACAGAACTACAGTATATCCATCAAGTGTCCTATTTCTAACATTGACTAGTACCATCTGCTGCAGAGGAAGACTAAAAAACCCTCTCATAAACCAGCTCAAGTTCATCAGTTGGCTTATGCCCTAAGATGGGTTTTGTCTTTACAAATCTTGTGGGTTGATAAAGAAGATTTTGGGTATTTTATTTACCTGTAGAAATGCCCTTCTCTGAAATCCTGATCAAGGGTGGTATAAAAGCCAGCCTGCTATTTTTGTGTTTAAAAGTGTTTTGGGACAGGCCACATAATTTTACTCATTTCATCCATTGCTAACTCTATGAAGTTAAATCTGGTAGAGGAAACAAAACCAAACTGGTTACATGCACAGGACCTGTACCACTTACACAGATCTATACAGTACTAACACAAACCTTTACTTCCAAGGAAAAGAAAAATATTAGACTTCCACGGGACCTTTGATGGGATTCAGCTGCACTGGCACATGGTTCTGCCGTGCACATGTAAAAAAGAAAGAAGTGTTTGGTGTGAATGTCCTAAGACCTCATCTGTCTTGCTATTTTTTACCATAAACCTTTTTTTTATCCTCTTCTGGGAAACATCTTCAAAGTTTTATTTCAGCCAAGCTTCTATATTAGGCTGCTTTGAGTTCCCTCTAGCATTTACTCTGTAGTGTCATCCCTAGTTGGGAATGCCGTCATTTGCTTGAAGGTAAGTTCTTTGAACTTGATTTTGAAGATAAACAATATTCTTCTCATTCAGCTTTCCAAAGCACTTCAAAATAGCTTCCAGATCTAAAGTAATGAACAATTACTCTCCTTAGCGGAATTCACTAATTGCATGATTCATATATAACACAAGAAACATTCTTTATTTGTATTGTTAAAACTGACTTTCTTTTTCCTAGTTCTATCTATAAAATATTTAATTGTGAATTGTACTATTCAACAAGTCTTCCTTGGCATGTGGACTTCTATACAAATAACAAAACAACAAAAAAGTAAAAGTGGAATTCAAAATAAAAAAAATAATTTTCCTGTTTCGCAGTGAGTTTCATGTGTATTTTTAGTGCAATCAAGGCAAGACAAGAGGAAACATGAATGGCTCAATGAAAGAAAGAAATAAAAGGACAAGGGAATTCTGACTGGACTCCTGAGCTGCAGTTTTAATGATTGTATTTTTATAAATTCATAAATGTCCACTCTGCCTGTCTCTTTTGGTAATTCTGAAGTGCCTTCTCAAAGCTAATCTGAGTGAGTTTCAGTTCTCTAAACTGCAGGTGAGCAATTCTGGGGATTGTTTAGCTACCAAGCCACAGCATTTTGTAATTCCAGGGTAAAAATGGTGGGTTAGAGAGCCTTATACATTTATCAGTGATTAGTGAAGCTAGGATCCTTTAAAGTAAATATATTTCATTAAATAGGTGGAAAAAAATTGCCTTTGGTTTTGTTAGTTCTTCTACAAAGAGGTCAACTATGCCAGTCACATGACTCAATTTGCTCAAAAAAAGCTATTTAGGGACACATATCTCAGGGACAGTCATAACACAGACCAGAAGAACAAGCTGCCCTCCCAATTTTCCTGTGACCCTCTCTGCTTTCAGGATCGGCTGCGGTTCTTCCATCTGCCTTTTCCCGGCAGCGTAATTCACATAAAATATTTTAAATAGGAAAAAAATGGGGTTTTTAAGTGCTACTTACATTTATGGAGTCTTCAGCATCTATAGCTTTTTCATTTTCATATCTTCTCAGGTTTTATTCCTCCATGCTTTCTGTTTCAAATCTTTTAAGTTTCATGAAAGAGCAGTCAGCTGGGATTGATGTTTCCGACAAGTCCTCCTCACAAATGCTTGGCAAGCCTGGAAAGCACCGTCTGAGGCCCAGGAGCTGACAGAGTTGGGAGATCTCGCTGTACACGTCGATGTAAGGTGGCTATCTGACTTTGGGTAAGAAAACCTGAAGAAAAACTGCAAGCCAACAACAGTCACACAGAGAACCATAAAATAGATTTGGCCACTCAAGGTTTTAATAGTTGATTAGAGCTAGAAGTGACAGTGGGTGAAAAAGCAAGAGATCAGCTGAGCTCCCACTTTCAAGCCTGGGCAAGCCCCAGGGTGCCTGCACTTTGGCAATGGGAGGGACAGATTTTCTCACGCTTGTCCACTCTTGACTTCTTCGTTTGGCTGACCACGAGCAGCCAGCAGCTGGCACGGGCACCTGGCCAGACTGGCAATTGTCATCCTTTCATACTTCTGCAGCTTGGAGCATCTGGAAATGCCTGTGGTGCCATGGGCTGTCATTGACCTTTGTCTCTGTTGTGTCACCTCAGGTGAAGTTTCCTCCAGGTGATGTGCAGCAGCTGCAGTACCCAGCTCCACCAGTGTCACTCCTGGCTCTGCTACATCCCCAAACATGCTGGGGTTGAGTGTGGTACTGACATTTTCTTGGTTCCTGGATAAGGAACCATGTGCAGTGCTTGTCCTACTCTACTCTGCTTCCAGCTGCAAAGCTAGGCTGGCATAGGAAGAGAGCACATTGGGGAGTCCTGTGCAAGGCCTAAATGTCAAACAGGACACGCTCTCTGGGGACACGTGTGGAGCAGGGGTCTGCTCTTTGTCCTTAACCTCCCACAGTTGCCTCTGGATGTGAGCAAAGGCAGGAATCTGAGTCATCCTCCCAAGGCAGGCTCTTCCTTCAACATTAATGAGGATTTTGCAGAAATCCCTTGTCTCCCACTGCCTGTGTCTTTAGGACTGAGGTCTAGCTGCAATGAAATCAGATGCTTGGGAGAGGAGGAGGAGTGTTAACTGGAAAATGCAATACAGAGGAAACAGCACCTTGCAACAAACATGACTACATTTCATATCTGTCTGCAGAGGCTCTTGCAAACCTAAAAATTAGACATGTGAGCATACCTTTTTCCTTTGTGAACCATATTTCACTGTGTTTGACAGGTATTTACAATGAAATTATTCTACTTTCTAGACAAGTTATCCCAGGTTTACCCAGCTTTAATCTGATGCCAATATTTTGACTTGTTTTTACTTTATCTCTTCTGTATTCCTGCAACCGTTTCACCACAGGTTAAAAAAGAAAAAAAAAAAAAAAAAAAGAAAAAAAAAAAAAGTGTTCAAGCCTTTATTGAGTTTCAGAATAGGAGGGAGAAGAGGAAGAAATGTAGGAATTCTCTACAGGTTCTCAGATTTTGTGGAGTTATTTATACTCATAATTCCATGTGTTCCTACTTAGACAAACAGCCCTTTTGAGATAAAACTTAACTATTCAGGAAAAAAAAATCTTTTGACTTCTAAGTCTCAAGAAAAGAAAAGTTCTGAAATACTTCTTAACAGTGGTTTGGAGTAATTGGTGTAACAAACATTTATAAGAAAATTCAGGCATTTTTTTGTAGAATTGACTTTAACCTGGCTGCAAATCACATGTAATAATTTGGTGGATGTGTCTGAGTGTTATGGGTATTTACCGTCAAAATAAACATATCAAACTGTCTTCTGCAGCCTGCAGTCCCTGATTAAATGGTTTTTACTACTTTATTACTCTGATGAAGCAGAGTTCTTTGATGAGACCTGAGTCTTGTTGGTGGTTTTAGTTTTGTATTTTATTTATTGCAGTTTAAAAATTACTGTTACACTACATGTGTATTGTGAGTGACTGTATTTTTTCAATTGCAATCTGCTCTGGATGTTTCCAAGGCTCAGTGATCCTCCCACCCACCTCACACCTGCAGGGTGGGGAATTGCTGCATGGAGCTATAGAAAATAGTAACATGGTCATGATTTAAGATCAGTATTAAATGCTCAAAAATTCTGATGATGTTTATGATTTCAAATGCTCAAGAAAAAGAAACAAAAGGGATAAAGATACATTTATCCCTGTTGTCATTTTTTAACTGTCTCAATTTAATGTGTTTTAAACACAGAGAAAATGTTAGCATGCTACTAACAAAATTATCAGTGAGTATTGAGAACAAATACCCATTGGAAAACATTGTAATTAGTCTTTAGTGTTTTCAGTCTTCTAATAGAATATAGTTCCTCCGAGCAGTACAAACACTTCTCTACATGATTTCCCTCTGTGTACATACAAGTGTACAGACATAGATGTGCATGAATGTACATGTGCGCATAGTTCTGGTTTCTAAACTTATTTCTAAACTTTCTGCACTAATGAATAATACACGTGCAGTTTGACTGTGACACATATTTATAACAAGCAATCGTTTTGCAAGGTTAGAGGTTAACCCTTATCTCCAAGGTATAATGACCGTGGGTCTGTGATCTGTTTTCAAAGCTGGGTGCATGGTGAAGATTACGGAGCAGAAGGAAGAGCCCTCCTGCAAAACAGAGCATCTCTGCCAAAAAAAAATTGGCTGGTAGCAACAGTTCAGCCTCTATATATTTCTCAACACTTTCCTGCTTTTGAGTCACACTGCATTATAAAATCACCTTGCAAATCAGAAAATGGTGATTGTTTAAACACTTTTCTTTTAAAACAACCTCAGATGCTCATGAACTATAGGCCAAATGTCAAGGTGTTTACTCATGGAGTTAGATCCTACTGAGCATTAGCTGGCATCCTACGTCAGTGTTGCTTGCAAAAGCTGAAGGCATGCCGTGACTGAGTGAGACCTTCAGCACCTTGCAAAGCCATGTGGGTGTTCAGGGTAGTGTGATTAATCCTAGGAGCAGGAACAAAAAGGAAAAAAAGAACAGATTTGGCCCATAATCGGAGAGCCAGTCAGATGCACAGGGCTGTGCACAATGCAGATTGCAGAGTGTCACTGCTTCTATTGAATTTAATAGAAAACTGCTTACTGGCCTAACAAGGACAGATTTAATCCTAGACCCTGAAATATCTCCACAAACCAGTTAATTTTCAGTATAAAATGTCTAAATGTATGCTTTATCAAGCCACTTTTATGTTTCGCTGGCCCCTTTATCTTGTGTCAACCAAAAATTCATAATACCAATTTTGACTGAAGGCTGGCTTTAATTACAATTTCTTTTACAGGTCTCAACTGCTTTTTGTGTCCTGGGAAATGAGAGCAATTCTTTCTATCATATTCAGAAAGAAAATGAAAAGGTTGGTAAATGTATAAGTAATTTTAACTGATTCATTGATCTGAATACTTTTAAAGTAATACAGTAAGTATTTCTGTCACACTTTGAAGTTAAGCTTGGAGCTCAGTTACATCCCTTAGGGTTATTTTATAGCCATTAAGAATGTGTACCTTTTATCTGGTGCCTTCAATTAATTGAATTTCAAAAATATTCTCAAATGTTTTTAGAAAATCATTTAGTACCTGGAGGACATTCCTGTGTGATTTATTGTTACAGTAATTAAAAGCAGTGAGTATTACACTGGTCACTGTTGGAACTCCTGTCTGCCTTTGGCTATATTTTGGTTTAAGTTAAAACATATAGTACACTTGAGAGACTTGTGAAGGGAGGTAAGAAAAAAAATTAATTCTTTTCAGATTGCTTCAGAATTTTGGCACACTTAGAAATAACCTCTTAAAGTGATCACAGTGATATTTACATGATAATTGTATGCAAGCACAATTAAACTTCTATATTAAACAATTAAATAGTGCTTTTCCTGCTATGGTGAATTATTCCTGACTACCCATATTAGTATTCTGTAGTTCTAATCAGTGCCATAAATAATTTTCAGTTTTACACATTCTGCTCTGAAGCCATTATTAAGAAGTCTCAGGAAGAGTTAAAACAGCTAATGAAAATAATTAGCAGGAAAAAAATGACGGTTCATCCTGCATTGAAAGATAACCCTAACTGAAAACTACAAACGCTGCTTTAGTTGCATCTTTGTTTTCTCACAGTTCTCTTCTGTGAGAGGCACTCACAGTTCTCTTCTGTGATCCCTTTTGTGCAGGAAGTGACGGCTCAGGAGCAGCGTTTTGCAGAACTCCTCACTCACAGGAAGATTGGTGGGGTTACACCCCTGGCCCACATCTCTTCACTTGTGAGACTCGGAGGAAGGAGCTTGTTGCTGTATTGCTTCCCTGGAGCAGCAGCACTGCTCACCTGGCCAAAGTCTGCAGCAAAGACGCAGTGCAGGAAGGAGAACTTGGAGCCACTGCCTCACTTGGTGTCTTCTGCCTTTTCAGCATCTTCCAAGAGGCTTGGTTCTGCTTCTAAGTCTATAAAATTATGCTCTTTTCCTACTAAAAAGTAATCCTCTCCACCCATACACATATTGAGCACACTAAGACAGCCTTAGCTATTTCTCTAAGCACATCAAAATTTTTCTTCTAACACAAAATAAATATCTTTTCAAAATCATGGACTCACAGATGGAATTATGGTAATACTTGCTTACAAAATTCTTTAAAAAATAATCACGAATCTACATCTTTGTGGACTACAAAAGACGCTCAGATGACCACAAAGGATCTGAAAATAAATGTGGTTTATTAGCTTAGGCATGCATTTATGAATAAAAGTCTAGTTGTACAGATTCTGGCCAATACAGGCCAGTAGCAGATAAACATTTCACATTTTAACGTACGCACTGAAGTCATTGTTCAAAGTAATAACCTATCCTTTTAATAAACCATCCCCGTTACACAGAAATGCCTAAAGGTTTTCTAGTGTGCATCAGTCTTTTGAACATCACATAATGAATTTAATGTGAGAAAAGGAAAAGAAATGTACCTGTATGGATCCCTGCAAATTAAGACAAACCTTGCTGCTCTGAGGCTACCACATAACTTGGCCCCATATAACCAGATGAGAATAAAAATAGTTTGAGTGGAAATCTGATTTCTATCCATGTATTTACTACATTCTGAATTATATTGGCTTTCCTGTGAAATTATTCCAGTTAAGTAAATTATCTCAGAGGTTTCATGATTAAGCTAATGTGTTTCTAGGACCTTCATAGTGAGCATGAGTTATGATACATGCATTAGTATATTATTCCTTGACTAGGTGTGATTTAGTAGCCTCTACTGGAAAATAAAGGCCAGAAAAGTAAGAGATCAAGCTGCTGTTTTCTCCCATCTGGTATCTTAGAAAATAGGTCTTCAAAATATAGCCACAGTGCCAAAGGAATTGACACTGAAAGTTAAATGATATTCCCTTTCTGAATGGAAATATGTGGTGCTATCACCAGTGCTGTTTGTCTAATGACATGGAAAATTAAGGGTTATAACCACTTGGTATCATTTAATAATGGCCTTTTCACAGCAGAGAGGGCCTTGCTCTAGCTACAGAAATGGGAAAGAATGCCAAAGAATGCCAGGATAGACAGGACCAACAGCACTTCTGCAGAGAAAAGAGCACCTTTTAATAGTTTAAACATTAATAATGGTTGAAACCTTACATTAAAAAAAAATAAAAAAGGAGAAAAGTAACCTAACAACGTTACAAATGGCATAAAGCAAGACCTGCAAATGCCCTTCCAGCCTTGGATTCTGGCCCATGTCTTTTGGAAGTGCTGCCCAAAGGCTTTTGCTCTTGTTGCAAGCATCTTCCCAGATTTATCAGTGGCCAGTGTTCCCTCAGTGTCCATTATGTCACTATGGTTGACCTGCCTGAATGTCTACTGGGATTCCAGCCCCACTTAGTCTGTTTGCCCTCCTGCCTGGCTAGACCAGTTTCTGACAGAAAGCCACCGTGCTTTCTGCTGCGTAGGTCAGAGTGGCAATGGATGGCAATTTCCAAGATGTGCAGGTCGACATGAGCAAATTGGAAAAGACAGACTCAAGTCTGCTCACTTCCTTTAAGCATCACTGAAATAATTAAAAATGTTGATCTCGTGGACCTGAGGTTGTTATATTACAAAAGACTCATATTAATGTACTGTTACTGGCTGTAGCTGTTAATATAAAAGATTACTCTTTGAACGATGCCTCCTGCCCTTGGACATCATATTTCAGGGCGGGGAGGCAGCTGAATCCAGCAAGCCCCCAGCACCTCACCACCGGAGTTCCCCTGGCTGTAACTCTGCCGTGGGCAGAAGCGGGGCGGCCTCTGGCCGAGCACCCGGCGCCGGGACGGGGAAAGGTTTGGAGGAAAACACCGAGAGGTCCCGGTCCCCTCAAAGCACGTTAGGGCCGAGGGGCAGATGTCACCTCCAGGCGGCGGATGGTGCCACCCCGCTCTGTAAAGCACGGGCTCGGCCGGGCAGGCGGGCGGCTGGACGGGGTCCCCGGGGAGCGGCGGGGCTCCCCCCGCACAGGCAGGGCGCTGCCCCGGGAAAGCCGGCCGGGCTCAGAGGCAGCCCGGGGCGGGAGCCCGGGGGCAGCGCAGAGGGACAGGCCCCGCCGGGGGACGGGAGGAAAAGCCCGGACCCGCAAAGCCGGGACGGGACGGCACAGACGCCTCCTGCACTCCCGGGGGACAAGGCAGAGCCCTGGTCCCGCCGGCGGGGAGGCAGCCCTGGGCGGGCAACCAGGGCATCCACGTCGCTGTGGGTTTGTTACTCCGCTTTAAAATGCAAAGGCTCGTGGCATGATTGGCTTTCTGTTTACAAGTGCAGATGGGGAAAAGGCTCACGTTTTCCTTCTCCGTGTGGTTTCCCCACCTTGAAAGGTGCAAGGGCAATCCGGGGAGGGAGAAAGGGGAAAGAGAAGAGGATTTCCCAGTTTCAGCATTCATCAGATTTACCTTGTCATTGCACTACAAGGTGCAGCGTGTGTCGAACATTACGAGCACGGGGCCATGCAAATGACACAGGCGTGAAAGAGCCCTGGCAAGAATAAATCTGTCGATGTACAGATGTTCCCTATTAACGTTACTGTTCAGCCTTGGTGGTTACTGTGGGAAGACACCGGATTAAAAATTCCTATTGCCACCCCACCTCTGCTGAACCTTTCTCCCCACATCTCTTTGTCTTCGCTTAATTAGGTAGGATATAATACTCTCTTTTTCTCCTCCTCTGTCTTATTGAGACGTCTGCCCAGGCTCACGCCTTTAAACAGGAATGATATTGATCCCTCCTCCCCCTTCTGTCAATCCCGATTTGTCCCTTTTCCTGCTGAACAAACAATTAAGAAAAGAAAGTACCGAGCGCGCGGTGGAACTTGTCATGCACAGGCTCCCGCGGGGATCCCGGGCGCTGCGAGGCCCCGGACACAGGGCCGGAGCCCGAAGCGGCCCTGGGCGCCCGGGACCGGGAGAGGGTGGAGGGAGGCTGCGCACCGGGAAAGGCATTTCGGATTGGGAGCTCGCTGCCGGTTCGCCCAGCCTCGGGCCCGTGTAACTTCTCCGCAGGAGAGAGCGGCGGTGGCGGTGGCAGCCTGCGGCTGAGGCCGGGCGGGACGGACGGCCGGACGGAGGGACGGGCGCGGGAGGACGGAGAGGACAAGCGGGAACAAGCGCTCCTGCCCCGACCTGCTATCGGCTGCCGCCGGCACCTGTCCCCGCTCCCCGCTCGGCCGCTCCCCCACCTCCGCCCGGAGGAAGCCCCCGGTGCCCGGGCAGCCTCTGTGGGGCTGCGCCCAGGGCGGGCAGCGACGGCGTAGCCCGCCTCG
>WBNO01025237.1:143391-178295 GCA_013400575.1 Peucedramus taeniatus
GGGCGGCAGCCACCCGCCGCGGGCCGCCGAGCTCCCCGCCAAGATGCCGCCGCCGGCTGCCGCCGGGGAGGAGGAGGAGGAGGAGGAGGAGGCGGCGGCAGAGCGGGCGCGGAGCTGCCTGAAGACGGCGGCGGAGGAGTGCGGCCCCGACCCGCTGGGCGCCAGGCAGCGCGGCTGCGAGTCCAAGATGTGCTTCCAGCAGGGGCAGCAGCTGCTGGAGGCGAAGCCCAGGATTTGGTCCCTGGCGCACACTGCCACCTCCCTCAACCAGGCCGAGTACCCCTCCTGCATGCTGAAACGGCCGGGGGGCTCGGCCGCCGCCGCCGCTCCCGCCCCGGTCAGCGTCATGGACAGGCACCAGGATTCGCCGGTCACCAACCTCAGGAACTGGGTGGACGGGGTGTTTCACGACCCCCTGTTCAGGCACAGTACTTTAAACCAAGCCCTGAGCAACACAACAGTTTCCTGGGCTACCACCAAAGGAGCCATTCTGGAAACGGGCGCCTTGGGACGCGCGGTGGGGAACGGCGCCAATGTGCTCAAGGGGCAGCTCTCAAACCTGGCCCACCATGACTCAAACAAAGAGTTTCTGGCGTTTCCCAAATCAGGAAGCAAAATGTTTTGTTCCTAACAGGCCCGCCGAGGGGCAAAGGACTTTCTAACGCTTGAAGAGTCAGCTACACTGAAAACAGACTTGCAAGAGTTTAAATTTAAATATAAAACTTTTTCTTCTTTTTTTTTTTTTTTAACAAACAACATAAACGAGGATTTAAAGTTCAGTTTGCTCAGTTCAACGGAAAGACTTTGCTCATTGCTGTTCTGAACATTTTCTCCTGGCTGCGACTTTAAGGGATCAATGTCGTGAAAGTTATTTAATTCCATGTCCAGAAAGCACGTACTATAGTGTAGACCTACTTAAAAAGTTTACATCCGAAAGTTTACAAACGGGAAATTTAAATTCAGATTTAATTTAAGGCATGCCGACATTAGTTGTAAAGACTTTTCGAGAGTTTTTCCTCCTGATTTCCTTGTTAGCATATAATTCACAAACAGCACTTCTACTAAGTTTACACCTACTGCACAAATTTATCTTGACAAAAAAAAATATGTTAAAAGGTATGCTCACTCCAATAAATTGTCTGTTTCAGAGGTAACACAAGTGGTGGCGTTTTGCATTGGGCAACAAACAACTCCTATGTTTCAAATTCCCCCTCGGAGCTCAGCCCGGTAATTCCAAGGACTGTCAACAGGCTGCCGGGAGAGGGGAAGAGAGGCTGAGCGCAGCGCTGCCGCGGGACGGAGGACGGAGCCCGGGCGGCCCCCTGCGCGCAGCAGGGATGCTGGGCTGCGCTCCGCNCCGCCGAGGCCCGGCGGAGCGGGAGCATCCCCCCCTTCCCCCTCCCCTCCTTCCCGAGCTGCGGGCGGGCGGGGGTCGGCCCCCAAGGGCCGGGCTCTGCCGCGGCGTCGCCTCCGCCGTGCGCGGAGCAATTGATTCACATGGAAAATTTGATCTTTTAAAGAACCGTTTTAGCTTTCCAGCTCCTCTGCCAGTGCGGGGAATCGCTGATCCGCCATGAATATTTCAGCACTTCAGTACAGATGCTTTACCGTTTTGACATTAAATAGAGTGCAGCCAACAAAAAGAGAGAGGGAGGAAGAGCGCTCTCGACGTGTGATTCAGGAGCACTCGCAGCCAATTTACCACTTAGATAACAGGCGCTTAAAAGATTTCATTTCCTTCCCCGGAACGGGAACAAACTTTACTGATCCCCGGACCGGGGCACAGGGAGAACTGCTGGAAAAGAAACTGCAAGGCAATAATAGACCCCGGCTTACCCGGGCCGACCTAAAACCCCTGAGCCTCGGCGCCCGGCGTGGCGGGGAAGAACCGAGAGCACCCGAAGGACAAAACTGACATCGGCACAAGCAGAAGAGCCTTCCTTGACTCCCAGCATTCTCGCCCATCCCACCCCAGCGGCATCCCGTCGGTCCACACCCCTTCACAATAAATAAATAAGAATACAATAAAGGGGGAAAATATGCAAAGGCAACTATAAACGCAACAGAGAAAACACTCAGCCAAAATATAACATACTCCAGCCTGCGAAGTTTCTAGCGAGACCTGTTAGTGCAAGGACTGAATAAAGGAATCCAGGTGCGGAGATCAGATCAAGCCCTTCCCCTCTCTGCGAGCAGCCGTAATTGGATTGTATCCAGTCATATTCCCTGTCATTGTATTGACTTTCGCTCTCTTGGATGATATTATCGAGATCACTGAACCCCTCTGCTGATCTGGCTGTCAAAAGGCTCAGACAGGAGCCCCCGGCCTGGAAAACGTGCATCAGCCGAGATAATTTGAAGTGAAATTTTCATTTTGACAGTAAACCCCTCAATTTCTAAAGGCTCTGCACCCGGAGAGCTCGGTGGCAGGGGGAGGCTTTACAGAAAGCCCACGTCTTAAACTGAAAAGGGCAAAAGAACTCGAATTAGTTGTAATAGATAAAAGGGCAAAAATAAAGAGTCAAGGGTACTTGACAGTAATAGCGAAAGTGGAGTCTCGGGGGAGCCACGATCTGAGCTAAAGGCTGGGCCGGCAGGAATTTTAATGCAGCCGGGGCGGCCGGCGAGCTTTGCCTCTGAAACCCTTTAGACAAAGCAAATTATTTTCAGCCAAACTAAAGAGATGGGAGTGAAGGAGGCGAGGGAGAGGGAAGGGGAGAAAGGCGAGTGTTCGGGCTGCCCTCAAACCATTGGTAGAGTCAAGCGGGATGGGGCATAAACCCCTCTGACTGCTGCGAGGGTGATGTCAAAGCGGGGAGGTTTGTGTGTGCCAGCCTTGCGGGATGTGCAGGGACTGGAGGGGACACGGGGGCTCCCGGTGGGCTTCGGTTTCCATGCGACAGAGGCTCTGTGGAGTAGAAGGGGACTCCATTTTTTCTCCCAACACAGCGACAGCCGAGTGTGTGTGTGGATTCTGTGTGTCTGCGTGCAAGGAGAGGTCTCTTCCACCGAGCAGCCAAAAATCTCCCTCAGCCTGAAAAGCTCCCTGACTTTGAGGAGCGCCGGCCCCCGCCGGCCTCCCTGGGCTGGCTCTCGGCGGGTGACCCCGCAAGCCATAAAAGTGATTTTACAAGTCATTGCTGGCCGGGTTTGGCCAGGTCCGGGATTCAATTTGGACATCCCGTTGTTTGGGAGGCAACACTCTCCCTCTCTCCCCCTCCTTCCCTCCTCCGGACTTAAAATGAAGGTGATAACACTGTGGGTAAAACACAGGCGCACTGAAATACTAGAAGCCAAAAGAAAAGCGGATCAACACTTTATCCCTTCATTTTCGTGTTATTGTTGTTATAAAACAAGTTTGAGTAAGTTTATGACTGCTGTATAACAAGAGCAAGGCTCTCCAGTCCAGGGAACAGGCTGTATCTTGGGTCTAGTAAATCTATGTGTGCTCACACCAAAACATTGCCCATCCCGACAGGAGACTGTGTCTGTTAAGGGGGAGGGAAAAGAGTTTCTTGCTTTAATACACAAACCTTAGGACTTAGATCAGCCATGAAATGCAGAGGTCTTTCAGAAGGGTTGGGGTCCTTGTTGTTTGGTTGTTTTGATTTTTTTTTTAATATGAACAAAAGAGTGTGAGAAATTAACTTTGCCATTTGATTCAATAGCACAAGTCAAAGATCAGGTTCTGCTGCTTTAAAGGAAGCTGCAGGGCTGAAAGGGAAAGCTTTGCAGCTCGTATGTCTGTACAAAGCAGAAATATAAAGGCAGACTGAGAAAGAAGGAGGAGGGGAAAAAAATCATAGAGAAACGTCTTGAAACTGAGAGACTCTAAATCATTCAGCCATGGCAAATTCAAACACACAAAGGAGGGGATGCTAAATTAACAGTGCTTTTTACATAGAGCCCAAATAAAACTGTAATCAGCGACGCGTTACTTTTCATTAAGCGAGTTTGACAGGAGCATATTCAGCCTCGACAAGGGAACAGGAGCAAAGAAATATACGGCTCTCCCAGCCCGAGTCATAAGATAATTCCTTAAGCTCCATTAACAACTCTTAGCCGCAGGAAATGGGCTCCCTGAAAACATCTCCAAATCTAAAAGCTTTATCGACCTCTCAAACCTCTGCTGATGGTTCTATTTTTTTAAAAAAACTTAGAGGCGAGACGTCCAGCAAGGTAATAGACTTTGACACAACACCTTCTTAACTAGAGAGAGAGAGGCAGAGAAAACGAGACCTTAAATGATATTTAAAAGGCAGCCAATTAAGATTTAAAATGATTGTCTCCTGAGATTATGCGTGTGATTTATGTCATCTACTTTTTTTTCCCAGACATGCATGCAAAATTGCGATGGGGCATATTGCCTGTTCCTTAAATGATGATGATGATGATGATGATGATGATGATGATGATGATAATAATAATAATAATAGAAGAAATAGTAGCAATTAACAATCTGTAGCTATCGCACATAATTGCAAATGATGATCCAGGAAAGGACTAGTGTTTAGGTAACCTGATTAGAGAGCACCTTGCAACAGCCAGCTTATTTATAGGTGTCTAATTAAAAGACAGATAGATGAAATTATTCCCACATTATCCACTAATGTCCAGGAGCACATTTCTTTTCATCCTGAGTGAATATTTGATGATTAAATTCACGTAATTAATTTATAGTTAAACAACCCAGTGTAGCATCTCCTTCCCACTGGCCACGTGGAAGATTTTGTCTTGGCAGACTGACTATATATTTTTAAGATATAACGGTTCAGAAGGAGACTCTGACTTACTACAGTCTTTTTGCTACATGTTTGCCTTTTCCATTTAAATCTGACCTTCAAATAATATGAAGGCTTGCGTGTGTGAAAGTGTATCCAGTTAAATGCCAAGAAAAGAGTTAATGCTCATATTGTACCATTTCATGCAGAAATTCTGTGAAATGCAAGAAAATATTATAACTTGCTGGTTTTGTGAGAGATCAGAAATTGTTTCAATGAGTGTGATTTCTAGACAAATGAGGTGAAAAAAGATCATTCAAACACCACTCTGTTTTGGCCAAAGGCCAAAGGTGTTTTGGTCCCCATTTAGATTAAGTTAGTTCTATGAAGCAATGAGCTTGGATCTGAGTCCTGTGTCTCTTGAGGGTTGAGCATGTAAGCTAATCCTTTAAAAAAGTGAAGAATTAAGGGATGCTAATGATCAAATTATACATTTTCATTTGTGTGGTAAAAAAAAAAAAAAGTAATAATTGTGCTTGTTCTTAAAGAGGAAGCTATTTTTAATAGAAGAGCTAATGGTCAAAACACCAGTCCTGAAATATGACATCTGGCATGTTTCAACTCACATTTACTGTCAAAAAGTCTATGAGGTGCTTAGGACTTGTGGGAAGCGTTCTCTTCATCCTCCTTGTGAAATGGCATTACAGCAGATAATAATCCTCGATTTGTAGGCCCCCTCAAAAAGCAGTCTTAAAACACACACCAGCTGTATGTGTCTGGAAGCAATTTAATACATAAATCATTGGTCTCCTGTACCATATGACTATAGAGCAAAACCTGAATTTGGCTTAGAACTTGAAGACACATTTAAGACATAACATGAAGAACCAAGGGAAGAGGAAATGCTTGGGAGCAATTCAAAAGAAAATGAGAGTAATTTCTTCCCAGTGTGCCCCCACTCCAATGAGAAATGGGACTGTTTTCAGGGAGGAAAGAAAGAAGCCTCCGTGAGACCTAGAGAGAGTGCATATGTGCATGCCCTGCTGGTATCCTGCTTCCCACAGTGAGGAATGTGGTCTGGGCATGGGAACAGTGACTGACCTACTTACAGTGCTCAAGAGCTATTTCTTGTCCATCCCAGTTTAAGGAAAGCATGAAAATGAAGGAAATATCTTGAAGGAAAGTGTTCTCTTAATGTTTTTAGGCTTTTTTTCTGACATTAAAAATTCTTTTATTCATTCATTTGGCTAGATAAAAGTGAGAGCATAAAAATCTTTCTCTTCTCAGTTCTACCTCCATTTCCTTTCTCCAAATCAGCATGTCATTATTTAAATTTTGAAATGGGTTTCAGTAGTAGTTGGTAAGTATTTTTTCAATGGTTTATGTGGAATCATAATCAGATCATTTTTCAAAGATTGCCTCAGAAGTCTTTCTGAAATACTGCAAAGAATGATGGTGGCAATGAAATGGAACCAAGGAAACACTTACTTTCAACAGTATTTCTTTAATTTATACTACTCATATAGAATGCCAAAAATCAAACAATTAAACAAGATGTACTTAAGATTTCATCAGATATTTTCTTATGTGAATTGTATTGTGAAACGGGATTGAAACATTTGCTAGAAATATAGAACAAATCTGAATAACCAACACTCTATCTATGTCATTATGACAGAAGAGGTGCTACATCACAGGCTAATGTGTCTCCTAAAATTCTGCTCTCTGTCATGGTATCTATTGATACTGGGCTTTAATGACCTGAGAAGTCACTCAGAATGAGTTCTGTTGTCCTCAGTAAGAAGGTGCTCAGCTAACAAACAGGTTCACTGCACTAGCATTTTTGCCAAGGGGAAAATTACTGGAAAGGTAGAACAGTGCCCAGGGAAGGATCTATATGGAACACTTCCATGGTAGGAGAAATGAATAAAGAGTGAAGTGCTTGGGAAACCTTTGTGAGTGAGGTCCTTCCTTCCTTCCTTCCTTCCTTCCTTCCTTCCTTCCTTCCTTCCTTCCTTCCTTCCTTCCTTCCTTCCCTCCTTCCTTCCTTCCCTCCTTCCTTCCTTCCTTCCCTCCTTCCTGTGTATAGATCACACCATGGTATTTTTCCCTCTGTCCTGGTTAGATTACAGCTCACATGAACGCTGTAAGTGAAGGTGATGTCTCGTACATCAGCCCTCATGCCAATGGTTTTTGGTAGCCTTGTGAGCAGAATGCTTTGATTTTGAGCCTTCATGCTATTAGGCAACCCTCTTTTTGGACTTACCATCATTTCCTCCCCAACCTTGTGACACAAATGGCTGACAAATCACAGGATCACAGAACATTCTGAGCTGGAGGAATCCACAAGGGTCATCAAGTCCAACTCTTAAGTGAATGACCCATACAGGGATTGAAACCACAATCTTGGTGTTACTGGCACCATACTCCAAGCAATTAAGCAAAGGAGATAGAAGCTGGGAGATGTCTTTTAGTCCAATTTCAAATATGTGATTAAGTATTGATAACATTATTTTTTGGAATCTTATTTGCCACAAACTCCAGTGTACATTACTTAATTCTTTGGTTACAGCCTTCAGAGAGAAACAAGTAGAAATCTGCTCACTTAAAGGAGCAATCTCATAATCTTACAGGTAAAGGTAAAACATATCTGAACAAGCCTGGACAGTCTTGTAGTCTATTTACCACAGGTAGCTTTGGCATACAGTAGCTGAAAAAAAATAACAACCAAAAAATAATGTATCCATGATGATTTTACTGGGGAAGTAAGGTGAGAAAGTCCCACCATGCCATAAGGCTGGAGGAAAAGGAGCAGGGGATGGGATATGATCATGATAGGAATTGAAGGGGTTTTAAATCCATGTGTCAACCCAGTACTGATTTCTGCCTTCATTTACACCACACTTAGTCAGCTTTAACTCAGATTAGCTTCATTGAAGCTTCTCCATATTATGATAACATGTCAGACAGCAGGAAGGATCCTAGTGTGTGAAGGGTATATCCCTGCTGACACAGTTCCTGCCTGTAAATTTGGGGGTTAACAACATTCACAAAGTATATAAGTGGAACTTCACAGTATGTAACTGGTTTAGATTAAGGATTTTAGATATATAAATGCAGTGCTTTCATGAAGCTGGCCAGTTCATGTTATGTTAATTCTGTATTAAATTGAAGCAAATGGAATCAACAAATGTGGAAGCCAGAAGTCAGATTCTCAAACTTATTTCCAGGTTTAATGTCAACCATTTCTCCTAAACCCCTTTCCTCTGACAGTGACACAATAGACAGAAACATCAAGAGTTTTCATCTTCCCAACTGAAGGAATGCAAAGCCTCTCTTGGTTGACAGAACTGCTCTTCTCCCCTCTGCTGCCACACAACCCAGTCTGTGAAAGGTCTTCAAATACAACTATGCTCTTGCTATGCACAAATCTTTGCTGCTGCTCTTCCTTTGCTTGAATTTTTCTATTTTAGGAGAAGTGATGAAAAAGGAAGAAAAATCAGGTAGAAAAAAATGTCCTTCACTTGAACCTGTAATCACAGATGCAAGCTTGTGCCTACCACTGTGGATGGGAGGCATTGTCAGTACTGGGCTGAATTTTGCAATTTTGAGCAACTGAGTAAAACAAAGGTAATCCTGGAAACAGCCACAACACATCAATTTCACACATTCACTACATTTAATGAAATAAACTTTGCCAAGATCCTTTAGTAAGACTTTTGAATTGAAATGAAGGACATAATTATAATTTACTAACAAAAATTATAGCGAGAGAAAGAGCCAATTTTGCAAGCTGACTGAAGAGGAGGTAACTTAAAATACTCAGCTGATTCTCAGAAATGAGCCTTGTTCCATGGTAAGGGCAAAACAAACACCAAATCCTGATCCCAAATCAGTGGATGAACAAGATGCACACCGTATCTCATCTTATTCTGTTGTGAATTTCCATTACAAAAAAGAAAAAGCTGAAGAGCAAACAAACAAGACAGAAACTGAGTTTTACATCAAGAAAACAAAATTTCCTAGTTGCTGGAAGTGACTGATAGAAAACTGGGAGAATGGGACTGCACACATATAGTATGAGTAGGAAGAAAGCAACCGATAAGCAGATAATGGTTCAGCTTTTTAAAACATCTCCATCCCTGCTTCCTGCAAGTACCAAACTCCTGCTTTTGGAAAGGCTTTAATTAACTATGCATAGATTATTCCTTCATGCCATCCTTCTCCAATTGATAACAATTTTAAAAATATGATACATATAGAATGTGATACGTGTAGAACTAACTTAGAGCTGCTACTATTTCAACACTATAGTTTCTTAATCCTGAAGAGCATAACTGAGCCAATGATATCACTGAAAATGCCCAGTTTTTAATCCAGGCAAGCAGAACTATAATATCAGTCTGAAAACCAGAGTGACAATGCATGGGAGAATCAGCCTATTTACTTACTGTTCTCTCTGATCAGCCTCATAAAGAGATGGTTTGGACTGGATTTTAGCCCTGTGCTCTGCCTTTCAGGGTTATCTCCCAAGCTGAGTATAGCTACATCCCTATCCCGACCCTTTGCAAACATCCCAAGCTCTTCACAACCTAACTTCAGGCCTGGATGCTGAAGAATGAAGAGGTTTTTTTACTCTTGAGTGTGTGGGATCCACAGGATGGGGACAGTGTGATGTGTCTGGAAGTCTTCTCAGTGCTGCTGCCAGGATTGCTAGAGAAAGGATGCAGTTGATTCTTGACAGACTGTGAGCAACTGCTGACATCCTCCTCTCTTGAATCCCAATGGTAGGGCACATAGGGACAGAGTGGATCAGAGACATTTCATTTTGTGATGCATCACTTAGAGGAGAGTGGTGAAATGCAATGTTCTGTTCACTGGAAGCGTGTTCCCAAATTTGATACAAAGTCAGCTGAGCACAGGAAGAGATTCTGCAGACCAAGAAATACCAGCAGCTTGTTTTTCCCAGTGGGTGGCTGCTATGTGTATGGGAGAGGTATAGATGAAGAAGGATTCTTGCAAAGATAGCTGTAGAGAATCCTCCACTGGGCATACCTCATTTCAGCTGCAATGCCCCTGGGGGTGCTATTTTTAAGCAGTTGGCACTGTAGATGGCCAGGAGAATGGGATAGGAAGCATTGTAACAGAGCTGTGATAGCTGCTGTCACTGAGGTAGCTGACTGGTAGACAGATAGCTCTACAAATAGGACAACATTAAGAAGAGGATGTAAGGAAGTGTTTTATTTTCATTCCATTGCCTTTAACTGCTATAAATTCTTCAGGCAATGAGATGTAAGGAGACAACAGTCTCAGCCTTCCTCTTGACTTATCCTGATTAATGCTCTGCCAGAAGGAAGTAATATACTAATTGTTTGTGATCCGGAAAAGGATAAGTTCCTGACTTTGCATATGTTACCAAAGCTGAGTCAGATAACGCAGTCTTAAAGGCAGGCTTTGGCACATTTCTCACCAGTGAGACTTCCCGAACTGAAGAGGGATGTGTGGCCATGATTATTGCATCCAGCTTCCAAAAAGGATGCCTCCCTCTTCAAAGCCAGAGCAAAGAGACTGAATCCACTCCACAAACATATTCGAGTGTGTGATAAAAACCAAAGGTACTTTAGTGTGTACCCCATGTCACCAAATCTTTTTATGGCAACAGTAAGACTAATTTAAGACTGAATATATTCAGTCACTGTGCTCTGAAAAAACACAATATATGCTCTTAATCAGTAACACACTATCTAACAGCTTCAGCAATGACAGGCTGCCACATGTGTTGGGGGTTTTGATTAAAGGCTGGGCAATTCTCTGAGAAATGGGAGTGAATCACTTTGCACCCGTTTGCCACCTTCACTTCAGAACTGTTTCTGCAGCAGCACGTTCCACTCTATGCTGCTGCTGAACTGCAAAGTGGTTAAGCAGGTTCTTTATCCTTCTAGATCTGGGCCTTGACACTTGCATAAATAATACTGATGAAAAAGCATTGCTCAGACCAGTCTAGGGCATCCCATCCCTCCTTTCCTCCTCTGCAAGGTCCTGATGATTCTGGTTGAAGAAATTGGCAATTACAAAGACCACATTGATATTAAATTTCCTTTAAAAGCCTGGAAGCTCAGTATTTTTTTTTCTCTTGAATGCTGATTTCTCCTATATTTGCTACCTCCCCACTGGGTCTTTGCCCTGCCCCTTTGAAGTGTGCAGAAAGAAACAAGGATCACAGAATTTGCTCTCTCACTGTGACCCATCATACATGTAATTTTCTTTAACTGAACTGGACTGAACTTTCCTACCAGGTAGATACATAAATGCCAATCATGATCTGTGTTGTTTAGTGCAGTTTGACAATATTAAGACTACAGGTTAGGAAAGAAGTGAGCAAGTAATTCAGGGTGGGATTGTTGTGCACTAGGAAAGCTGCATGATAATTCATGCATAGTACTTTGTATAACCTTGTCTAGTTTAAGTAAAATCAATTTCTTCATTACCACATTGATTATAAAAAGAAAAAAGCCCTGCTTGAATTGTGTCAGATATTTGCATGAATATATCTCTGTAAGTGGAAAAGGAAATGTTTCTAATGGGCATACCACTGATTTTTTTCTCATTCTTTTAAAATAAATATTTGAGCTTGTTCCCTGACAGATACCTATCAGCAAAAGTTAAATGAAATAAACTATGTAAGCTACATACTTTAGCTTTAATAAAATTCAGTACATTTCATTTATTTTTAATAAATTTAAGTATGGCATAAGATAAAAACTATCTGTATACTTTAATACATATGGACAGACATATATATTTACAAACCTTGTTTAAGTAGTCTTCTCATTTTCTTTCATAGGCCCCAAAGGATTCAAATGACATATGGCAAGAATTCTTTTAAGGTAGTCATATAATAAAAACTAAGCAGATGGAAACACATGGTCATTGACTATAAGATCCATCTCCCCAGTGAGTCTGTTGTGAACACCCAGTCTATTCTGAAATGGGGTTTTATTCTTCCTAATCTGTATTTTGTACAAAATGTGTGCTTTCCATTTTAAAGTAAATGTACACATTGAGTCATAAGATTACTGTTTTTTGGTTTTTTTTTTAGACAGAGTGGGAGTAAAAAATCCTACTTCTAAGTCTAGGATCACATACTTAAAAATAATTATTATTTTTCTATTAACAACTTTCAAATTTATAATTGGAATAGATTTTTAATTCAGCCGCAGTAGTCCCACCTAAGGGCAAGATATCAGCTAATTCAACTGAAAGTTGAGGCTTTCACTTTTCACAGTTGACACACTTGCTTCCATTTTTAGATTTCTTTGAGTATGTAAAACAATAAAAAAAAAAACAGATGGGCTTTTATGCTGCCATTTTTAGTAATTTTTCATTCATTACTGCTCATGTTTTATTTATTAGCACAATTCAGATAGAGTGATGGTTTTAAAGCCTCTGGGAAAGAAAGTAAAACTAAAAAGTCTCAAATAGTTTCATTATAAGGCAAATAAACAGGTACAGTAAAAATTCACAGACTTTTCACACAAAATCAATTTTGCAGTGGACCAGCAATATCTGTGGCATCACTAGTACAATTTAAGGCATTGATGATGCAACACTGACCAAAATTCTTAAAGATTATTTACTCTTTAGACTTTTTCAAGTGTACAAGTGATTCACAGGTCGTCTATTTGCCACAACAAGTTTGATTTCCAAATAATAATTTTAATAATTTTAATAATTTAGTAATTGCCTGCAGTTTTGGTAGGAGTTTTGCTGAGCCCTGCAACGCAACTTCCTAGGAGAGCGCAGCCATGGATAGCCAGACTATGGTTTTGATCCTTCGGAACAAAAATCCTCATTAAAACATTCTTTGAAATCCTGGCCCAAAATTTTACAAATACAGCTTGATAAGCTGGGGTACAGGAGTTTGGGAATCCAAGGAACATGAATATCTAGAAAAATTTATAGAAATCAGCTGGAACCTCATATATTGTTGACTTTTCATTACAGATGTTTTGGTATTTGGTACATAATTAATTTGGTTCTTTTTCCCATAGTCTACGTGACCTGATTGTAATTTTCACAAATTGGATCATTTTTCATAATTATTAATCATATCATTGATGTGAACAAATGTCAGGTTATGGTTTGTCTTCAAATGCAGAGCTGTATCTTCATCTATGTATGACTGATCCTGTAAACCCGTAACCCTGGCCTCTTCTCTGGATACTCTTTATAAATAGGAGTAAAGCAAAATTATTTCAAAGGCTTTGAAATTTTAAGGGAAAGCAGAGAATGCTTTAAGCAGAAAAAGGCAGTAGACACAGGAAAATTAGGAGGGCTTGTGTTTTTCCTGTTATTATTTCCAAAACTTTCCTTTTTCAAAGGATTATATTTTATTACACACAGAGACAGAAGATTACCAAATAGTTTGTGGGATTTTTTAACATATCAAAGTCAACAGAAATACAGGATTTAAAACATTTAAAAAAATCTTGGGTTTCTTTGCAGTTACTAAAGTGTCTCATCCTAAGCCAAGGGAAGTATGTGGCTTACTGCCTCATCTTAGATTCTTACTTTTAAAATTTCAGCTTTCTCATTGTTCCCCAAAGAGAATTTATTCCTGCATAATGAGAGGAGCAGAGAAACCACCTGCAGACAAGTAAAAAAAAAAAGCTGTTTCTCCTAATCAACTTCTCCTTACTCTACAGCCAGTGGAAAGACATGCTTCCTATGGCAGGTCCTCTTATCTCCAGTATCTACAATGTGTTAGAGGAATCCCACTCAGGGGCTTGCTATGAATTTAGGCAAGTTCTTTCCAGGGCTTTCCTATTCACTGGCTGTTGCTTCTTTCTAACATGTTGGTCTGGCTCAATACAGATCTGTTTATTCCAACTCTTTTCAATAACACTCTGAAGAATGTCCCAGGAGCTGACCTGTACAGGAGACCTCAGCAGAATTGCTGACACTGGAACTTTGTCTGTTCTGAAGGCTTGTGCCTTTAGTCTCCCAGTCCCAGTCCCTTTACTACCCACAGCAGGGGATTGCTGCAGCAGATCTTGACTCCCCCCTTGCTTGTTCAGTTTTCCTTCAAGGGCAGAATAGGGTGGACAGAAGAAACAGGGATTTCTCTTAGCATTCAGGTGTGGTGCCCTAACATGAGGGCCAGGACACAGCATCCATGGGTAACTCAACCTGGCTGGAGCTTCCTCCCAGCTGTTCCAGCAGCACCCTCAAGTGTCTCTTAACCCAAACACAGAGCTCTCAGCACTGGTTCAGACAAAATATCTAAGTACAAAATAATCTGGACACATGATGGCTATTTCTCTGTCTCTCCCTGAACAGCACTCTCTGTTGAGCTGGTTTGTGTCTTTTGGTCTGGACTTTCCACAAAGCAGTAGTTAAGAGGCAGCAGCATTAATCTCCACAAGTAAAGCTGGGGCTAAATACCCCTCACACCCATTGAAATAAGGGAGACATTGCTAGCATACCTCTCCATCCTGCAAGGCCTGCTATCAGCATCCTGCAATTCTAACTGGCATGCTGCTACTTCTTCCCTTTCCTGCTAGCTTGCAGCTGTGGTGGCTGCTCAGGCTGTGTGATACAGTCTTTGCTTTGATACCACACCAAAGGTTTTAAAGTGGAACATGCCGCAGAATTAGGAAGGGTGAATTGGCTTGCTTTCATGAATCATTATCTCTTTCTTCTTCTGCCTCTTTTCCCATGCCCCTTATCACTCATCCTAGTTCTGGACTGGCACTGTTCCCAATAGGTGTGCTGTTGTTCTTTCTTCTCTCAGTTTCTCACTGTTACTGTTCTACCTCTTCTTATACCCAGAGAAACTTCCCTGCCTGAACCTCTTTTCCAAGTTCTCTTATTTCCCCCCAGATTCCTTTCACTCATAACAGTGGTAGCTGTAAATAGCTCCCCAAAGCTCAGAGTGGCTTCTCAAGCAAATAATTTCCCTTAAATGGCCCTAAAATAAAGAAGAAAAAAAATTATTTCTATACTGTTCACTACCTGAGGAAAAGGGGTATTTTGAACCCAACATGAGGACAGATGAAGGCAAGCAGTGATAAGTGGGAAAACCTGATAGCAGCTCCTGACTGGCCATGCTCCCTTGTGACAGCTTCATGCCTCCTACTCCTCCAGAGTGTGAACAGCTGCCCACTGCTGCTTATTGTCCACAGGCTGCATTTGTTCTGCACAGATCAGATGTGTGCACTGAGGCTTTGGGAGATTGGCTAGAGCTTGTTGGGGGGATCTCTGAATGTGAGGAGACAACTTCATTGATCCCTGGGATCTAGACTTGGCCCTTATGGAAAATAGTCCTGGTGTGTTGACTTCCTTGTAACTCTTTGTTGAAATGTAGGGTTTCTTTGTGGGGTCAGTTCAAAAGGAACAGAAGTTAGCTGAATGCTGGAGAGCAAAAGCTGAGAGCAAAAGGCTCTACCAGGGCCAAGTCAGGCTTAGTACCACGGATTTTTACTTTGCAAACAAAGTTGTAGGAACCCCAGAGCAGAAAAAGTGACAGGATGACTCCTATGACAAGTCATGGAACAGTGCAGAGACTTATAAAGCTGGCAGAAATATTTTCTGTCAAGAGAAGCTTGAAATTGCTGCTCATTGGCCACTAAGGAGAACAGCTCTATCAGGTCTTCAGGAAAAGGGGCTGCAATGGGTCTGCCCTGACCACTTCCCCTAATTGTTTCTAGTGCTCTGCTTAAACAGCAATGCTGTCATTCAGAATGGCTGATAAAAGGAAAATCTTAAGATCAAATGTAGCCAAGGGTTTTATCTAAAACAAGAGCTGAGCCTACCCCCATCCTTCAGGTGCAACAGAAGGAGCAACCAAACCTTTGTTAGGTGGGGGAAGGACAAGAAGCAGGGAGCACACTGCCCCAGCCTCTTCTCCCACTTTTGCAGGGAGATAGAAGTGTGTTACTCTAACTCAGCTGTCTCTGTGGGTCAAAACACAGAGGCCAAGGGTGCTCTGGCATCAGCTAACTTAGTCCACCAAAACAGTGGAAAGGTAACCCATGGAAAAAAACGGGCTTTTTTCTTTTATTAGTGAGCTGATGTGAATCAGCAAAGGAACCAAAAAGAGCAGGCAGAGATCTACATCTGGAAGATGAGACAGGGAGGAAGAACTGGGGAAGGAGGATAGGAAGCCAGGATGGGGTATACCAGATTTCCTCCTTTTGTCTGCAGTAGGACATTGTGGGCCCAACTGCCTGTGAAACTAAAGCCTTGGGGTGAAGTTACACACCCATTTCAAGCTGAAAGAATTGTTCACTGACACAAGAAGAAGGAAGCCCCCCATCTTCCAGGCCCCAACATCTTTGTGAGATCCTGGCACATAGTTGTTTGTAACCCTTCTCCTCCTTTCCTTCAGGTTTTTTTGTGGAAGACTAATTTTCAGAAATCAGATCAGAATGAATTTAGTGATAGAGACTTTCAGAAAAGGGTCTTGTGCATGCGGTAACCTTGTGCAACTGGGGTTATTAATGACTGGATAATTTTGCCCTGCTTGCTTTGCTATGAACAGACACACTGACAGAAGATCATAGAATCATAAAAGATGACCAATAGGAGAATGTGTAGGGGAGTTAGCAGGACTTTCAAAAGAAGGTATACTGGTTTTGTAATTTAAATAGAGACAGAGGCCTCTTGTATCATCACCTGCCAGTGATGATACAAGGCAGGAATCATAGAAACATCATCAAGATCCTTAGGACATCTCTTTGTGCATAAACCTGCATCTCATTTTTGTGATTTGGGTATCTGTCTACGTTTTACTACTTTGTAAATGTCTTTGTGGTCTTAGTCTGAAAAGTAATGAAGCATCAGAAACACGTGTTCTTCTTCTATAAAATGCAGTCCATGGCTGTGTTCTTGTTCCTGGTGCTGGGCCAGACTCCCTGATGCTGCCGAGTTCCCAGGACAGTGAGGGAGCTGGTTATAGTTTCCTGGTTATCTGAGTCAGCTGCTGCAATGTATATACACCAGATGACAATCATCCCACAAGGGACTGTTCCCCAAGCTAAGAATAGCTGGAGAAGTGAAAAGAGGGGACTATAAGGGAGGAAAGCTGTCCCAGTGTCTGAACTGAATGGACCAGGTTGCAGCTTGTACAGCTTTATCATAATTAATAACAAAAGTGATAGGGATGAGGGGCCTGTAATCTTGGCAGCCCTTCAGCATCTGATCAGCTTCATTCGATATCTTCAAGTAACTCAGATCTAAAGCACTAGAGCAATCAGGCTCCTGTCAGAGGTGAAAGAGGGTGTTTCTGAGTCTGATCAGAATAAAAGTTTGTCCCTTTGGAATAATGTCCAGTAAACCCACCGACTTCTGAGTAAAAAGAACCCACCTCACCCCCCGGGAAGGGGCTCACAACAAAGGCTTACAGTGCACCACCAAGCCCTTTGGAATGACCTCTTATTTCCTGAGACACAGGGGACAGAGTTGGGGACTTTTGCCCACACAGGAGCTTTCCTGCTTACAACTCTCACTGGCACAGGGGATGCCTCCTCCTTTGCCAGCTGAATAGCACAATGCTCTGCCAGCACAGAGCACCCCACAGTGCTGGATGGTAGATACCTGCTCCTCCTGCCACCACACTTTTTTCTCTGTTTCAGTTGCAGGAGTACCTGCTAAAAAGCTTTAAAAACCCAAAGCAAATATGCATTTACATCCAAGAAGCTGTTTGATAAGCATCCCTTGTTTTCTCTTGGTATCTTTTCCTGTGTAACTTTCTCAGTAGAACAACATGTACCATATTCAACATTTTGAGTCATACCTGTAAATAGTTCTTTGCCTTGTATACTTTAGATAGTATGAATGCTATGCTCATGGCCAGTGACAATTGTCACTGGAGTATCTGGGCAAGACAAAGCAACAAAACTGTCAAAAGACAGCAAGTTAGAAATGGCAAACTTGCCCCTTCTGATTTTACATTTGCTAAAATAGGTTTGCATGGCCAAAGTCTACTTTGAGCTCCATTTCCACTATGCAATCGTTGTATGACACATAAAAACTAATTTTCTTCCTTATCATTCTCAAGTTACTGGATGATACCCAAACACCTAACGGGACTATGGCAAGGCCATCTCTCCCACTCTTCATTCCAAGGTAACAAAGCCAGTAATTTTCATACTGAGGTGCAGTGGAAGTACAGCTACTGGAAGGTTTCTAATCCACAGCCACCTTGAATTTATTTCTACACCAGTAGTATTAGCTATAGAATAATTTTACATATGGCTATATACATTCTAAACTGTCCAAAGTTATAATGTCTGTCCTGGGGAAACTTCTGCCTTTTTACAGGATATTCTTACTGAATTGCTTGTGAAACACGTGATGTGACTCTTCAATACTTGCTGAACAAAACAAGCATTTCATTCTCACTAAAGAGGAGTTGTTTTCTACCAAAGGCATAAGAAAGAAGTCTGAAAAAAAGACTTTGGTGAATGAGAAAAGCAGGTAAAATATCTTTTGAATGACGGAAATCCTTAGCTCTGAGTATAAATTCAGGTCTGTGGCAATTTGTAAGTCTTTAGAGACTTGAGGAGTTATGGCCTGGGTTATGTTGCCAATGATCCCAGAGACCTGGACTGGCCCTCTTGCAGTAAAGTCTGAAACTGTAGGTCAAAATATGTCCTTTGCATGCATCTAAAGTTGAAAACCTCTTTTTCTAAACATTTCTTCTGAAATGACTAATTTCTATCCAAAAGCAGTAGTAACAGATAATCTGTTTCACTTTTATGGCAGCATTATGATTCATACTCCTGAATATCTACTCTATATGTATGTTTTATTAAATATCCTCAGTAATTTAAGCATGAAACATTACACTTTCTGTTCCTTAGAAATAGCAGTGATACTGAGTAATTTTTAATCCTATTCTGATTTGATGGCAACAGGCTCTTGTTTTCCTCCTGCTAGCAATCAGATAGATTATTCACTTTGTATCCACTTGAAAAAGTTAATATTTGTGCCTATAATCATTGTACTATCATATATAAATAGTCTGTCACAGTCATTCCTCAGGAAAGCGTGAAGACTGAGGGGAACATCTGCCAAACTATTTCTCCTTCTGAAAGTAGAATACTTTATTACTCAATGGAGTTTACGCACAAGATCAGTGATACATATGAATAAAAATCCCTGGCACATGTGTTTATGATAATTTTTATTTGACTTCACTCATAATTCAGTCATCCTTGTTCTTTTCAACAGTGCATTCTATTTTCTTTTCCTTTTTCTTTTCATGATTTCGTTTACGTTTCACAGGTTTCCAGATTTGTCACGTTCCATGGGGAAAGTAAATATCAGGATTTCTTTATCCTGTCTTGGAATTGCTCAGGTGACTCATTAAGACAAGAGCACACTCATTTTCTGAGAGGAAGGAAGACCACATTGTAGTTTTGATGTTTCCAGCATAAAAATCTCAAAGTGCCATTAACAGTGCTTCTGAGCTCAAAAGCAAGAACTATTAACAAAATTTTGACATTTTTGTGTTTCCTTTTGACAATTTCTTATTTAATTGATCATTAAGGCAGAGATCACACTCGTGCTCTGTCCTTGTCCCTCACAGACACAGATCTCTTTATAGCACCAGTTCCCACAAAACACACACACACAGAGTCTCTTCAAGGCTCCTTGATCCTTACAAACCCCCATGCTCTCTGAACCATCAGTCCTGGGAAAGAAGGAATTGCCTTGCTCTCCATGTGGCAGCTGCTGCATTTGAGAGGGAACAGATGGACCTGGCAAGGTCCACTTGGGTGCTCCATCTACTCCAGTGGGTCAAGTTGGGTGCTGCACTGCAGGGAACCAACAGTAAAATCTTAAACAAACACTGGAGCATGGACTGGAGCCCTGGCCTGTCCCAGGGTCAGACAAGGAGCCTGTGCTGTGGCTTGCAGGGTACTTCTGTTGGCAGTGACCATGTAAACCCTCAAGGATAAAGGAGGGAAGGTGATCTCTTTCTTACACCTGGTTGTAGTTTTGCAGCACGAGTCAGACACAGGACCAAAAAGTTGGATTTTTTTTTTTTTTTTTTTGCAGGTTACAATCCTACCTTTCAAGAGAAGGTCATAGTCCTCCGTCCCTTTGTGTACCCAGGCTATAGCTTTCAGAAAATTCTCCTTGAGGAGAGGTAAAATTGTTCCTGTGTTTTACACATCTAAGGGTAAAACCTCAAGGATTAATGGCACAAAATGAGCTTTCTAGCACTTTTCATTTGCATCACAGTATATTCATGATTTAAAGTTCACAGACACACAGAGAGCTGTGACAAGTGTCATGTCTGAGCGTGGCTGTGGTGCCACTGTCAGCCAAGCTAGTTTGCAGTGGTAAGGATATGGCCCTGTGTTTTGCATGCATTTGTGTTATTTTTCACATGGAAGCTTCCTTTTATAAATATTTGCAGGCTCACACAAAATGCACATGAAAATACATACACAGAAGCCAACACGCACACATCCATATGGGTAATTCTCCCAAATAACCAAAATCCCCTGCTCCTTTTAGAAAATCATCAGTACACAGGAACAGTATTTTTTGCACACTCAGTGATTATAAAATATCAGGTTAATGTGCTGTATGCTTTATCTGTTGCTGTGGATTTTACAAATAGGTTATTTTAACCATTTTTGTTAAAACAACACCAACCTGGTTTCTTCGAAGTCTGCATTTTTACGTTTGGAAGTAAACATCCCTTAAAAACAATCATATTTTGCAATAACCTTATTTCATATCTTCTTACTCCTCAGTCAGTGGATGAATTGCTCATGCAGCTGGCAGCATTTAGCTTTATGTTTGCATACCCAGTGATGTGGCCAGGTTTCATAATGCTGTGAATACCAAACCATAAAACCTCTTTTCAAAAGCAAATTCATAAATGCACTCATGCATACCTTTTTGAGTTATGAGGTGGCTGCAGATTTGGCAGTGCTGACTTGATGCAGTTTTGACAGGTTAGGTTAAAGGATTAAGTCTAGTCTGTCTTCACTTTGCCCTGGCTCTGACACACTCTAAAAAAAGTTGTAGGCTGGCTCTGTGCCTAGTATGACCTCTACATCTCCTCAGAGTGACAACACTTCCCTTTAAGGCTCTCCAAAGGTCAAGGCAGATAACTTGTTGAGTCTTCCAGATACTTTCTTATCTGTGGCTCTTCCTCCTAACCTCACACAGTGGAAGAAATATGCAAAACCTTGGAGGAAAACAAATCAGGCTTCATGAGGAATAGGCAGCACTAGATCAAATATTTCTATCAACCCTTTCTTTATTTACAACAAACATCTGAGATCACAGGTCACTAAAATCAGATACGTGTTCCATAAAAAGAGATCTCATAGCCCATCTTCTTTTTGCCCTGGCTAATTTGCAATTGAAAGCAACTTTCAAGCACTTAAAAAGAGAGAGCTGGGAAAAATAATGATATGATGACAGAAGAGTACACTTCTGCAAAAAAAGCCTGTGGTATTTGTTTAACAACTGTTCACCTTTGAGAAAAAAACAATGTGAACAAATATGGATGATAAGCTCAGCCCTTTATTCTGGCATTATGCCAAAGACTTTTACAGAGAAGTGTTGGTGTATGCAAGATTCATAGAGGTTAATAGATTTTAAAAAAACATAATACCATCTGTTTTTCTCTATGATTTGTCCATTTAATTTCATCTAGTATTGTGTTGTGTTTAAAGGCTTGTGACTGACTGCAAAACATCACTTAGGAAGGAAAAAAAAATCCTCAACATTCAGTTTTGTTTAAAGTTTAACAAGTTTAAATTAAAAAAAAATAATCTTTTTATACACAATGTTATCATTTTATATTCTGATTACTGGAATTAGTATTTTTGTCTTCCAAATTCAAGTGCCTTACTGAAAGGCAATACTTCTGGTAGTTAGAGAACTATAGACAGGGCACATATATCTCTTGAGTATGATTCTTTAAGAGAAGCTAAAAAACTTTAAGCTTCCTGTAGGTTTGGTTGCAGAGAAGAATTTTCTGTCTGTAAAGTCGTTCCTATAGCCCTTGTCTGAGTGCTCTGCAAGATTTTTAAATCTTTTTTGGAGAATAGATATCAGACTGCATTTTGGCAATGGTGTCAGTAACTTTGTGGACAGACAGAACACAGCTCTCTTCCCCTGTTCCATGATTTCTTGTTTGTAAATCCACAGACTTACACTAATCCTCTTGGCTGTAGCACCAGATGAGAAAATATTTCCACTGAAAAAGTATTATTACCTTGCCAGGCTCAGTGCTGCTCAAAGTATTCTATCCTCAATGTTTAATCTTCCTTTTTTTTTTTCCCTGTGTGGGGGTCTTACATTTGGTTATATTAAAATATGTATTTTTTCCCCAGCTTATTAAACAATTAAGAGGATCATGTACAGACAATCCAGCTTCATTCATTTTTTACCACAGGTTCTGTTTTTGTGGCACCTGCAAACCTTACCAACAATTCTTTTATATTTCTTATATGCTTTTTTCAATGATTTATGGCTGCACTAGAGCAAGAACTGGTCTCTGTGAGACCTCAATGAAAGCATACTTGATAATGATACTTTGGTAATTACTCTGTTGGATATTTATCATTCACATATCACATATCATATAGTCTCATGATAGTGAGAAATTTGCATTGTAATATGTGAAAAACTGCACAGATATTCAGCCTGATCAGAATAATAAAGATACCTTTAATCAGCTCATCATCTCTTAAGAAAGGAAATGAGGCCAGCAAAAACTGTTTTATGTAAAAACCAAAACCAAATAAAAAAAAAACCCAAAAAAACCAAAAACAAAACAAAACAAAAAAAAGTAAACTGAAAGGAATTTTAATCTCATCCTTTATTTTTCATATCAGTTATCTTATTATTTTGGTAAACTCCATGTCATTTTTACAGGTTTATTCTAAGGATCATTTTAAAGTACAAATTTACCTGCCATCTTTTAGAATTTCCCTGCCATTCTGAAATTTTAAAATTTTGCCAGGAACAACCTTCAAAATTATTTGAAGATGCTTGGATTTAAATGATAAAGATTCCTTTGTAAAAAGCCCTTGTGATAGATGTTTCATATGTTTCTGAAGCCCATTTATTTCTAGCAGTGCAAACAACTTTGTGACCAGGGTTTTTTTCTGTTACAGAGCACCTGAAGTGAGAAGTTATAAACCCAATTTAGAACAAAGCTATAGGCCCAGCTACTGATGTATGGAATCCCTCACATTGTTGTTTGAACCCACAAATGCATGACCTCAGACCCAGGTCAGTTTGGGGCTCGCTTTCGGTCCCTTCATAGAAGAAGTGCAAGGAGAGGGAGAAGGAAGAAATACAGTGAGGTTTACCATCTGAGGTTTTGGTTGCTTTGTTTATTTCT
The DNA here is from genome assembly GCA_013400575.1 of Peucedramus taeniatus. Taxonomy (NCBI): domain Eukaryota; kingdom Metazoa; phylum Chordata; class Aves; order Passeriformes; family Fringillidae; genus Peucedramus; species Peucedramus taeniatus. The sequence continues at coordinate 166,498 of WBNO01025237.1, forward strand.
TTAAGTATTGCCAAACACAATGGTTGCTTCATGGGCTGAAGAAGTGTGAGGATAGGAAGGTGTCAGCCAGGGCAGGGACTGGGACAAGAATGCCCATCTTCCTGCAGTGCAGGACACAAGTGTGCCCTGCTCCCAGCCAGTGTGAGATCCATGCTGCCACGACCTGCTCCACAGAAAGGGATGCAACCCAAAAAGCTCAACATCTGCATGTTTAAATGCGAAGAGGGTAGGTTTAGATTTGATCTTAGGAAGAAATTGTCTGTGAGCCTGGCAAAAGTTGTTGAGAGAAGTGGTGGATACCCCATCCCTAGAAGTGTGTACTTCACTAAACATGTACCAAATACAGCCATGTATGCAGACTGTCCTCACAGTGTAAAACTCTTTCTTCCTTGAGTACACTTTGGAGGCATTACCAGCAGATACATTGATGTTTAGCAAAGTACTGAGGCTCAATACCACCTATTCTGCATGTCAGTCTATACCCAAGAAGATTCAGAGCATGAGATTTAAATTTTCTTCCTAAAGAGCTTACACATCCTTAAATCTAATCATCCTATGAATGCAAAACAAAGTTTGGTGAACCTAAGTACCCATTGATTATGATTCAAGAGTAGCTTTAAGCAGGCCAATTTCTACATGGAGTCATTATCCAGTGTGGATTGCTGAGTGTAAAGAGGACAATGGTTCAACAAGGAATAAAAATGAATTTCATGTTTTAACATTAGAAAGAATAAATAAGATCATGTATTAATTAAATAAAAGACTAAACAGGACAAACCTTTGGAACAACAGACATAACATTTAAGAATAAAATCAACATGGCAGGGTAAAGGTCGGAGAAGATCAAGTAAGACGCTAATAGTTGTGCTTTTTCCATTTTCTTATCGATCAATATTATGTTTTTCCCAGTGAAAATGCAACAGCAGAGTTATTGCTGACCTTTTTCTCACCCTTCCATTGTGTATAAAATCACAGCAAAATAACAAACAACTTCATAAGCTGCAGAATTTTTTGAGTCAAAAAGCCTATGTCCAAAAAATAATTGTTTAAATGATGCACAGTAAAAAATGCTCTTTCCATGGGAAGAAGTAATCTACCTCTCCCCTAATTACACATGTGAAAAACTTTGTGCCAGCTTAAAAGTCAATAGGTAAACATTTTTTGGGGGAAAATTCAGCAATACACTTTGCCAGCACTTTAAATAATTGACAGGTCAAATACACTCTCAGTAACAAGAATAGGAATTAAGTATATATTTCAATAAGAACTAAGGACATATATATTTCACTTATTATAATGTGGGATTTTTCCTGATGCTTAATTCCTCCTTCTCACTTTAATATAGCATGAATCAAAATTCTGTTTATTAACAATGATTACTCATATTGCCCTTTTAAAAACTTAGAATAAGCTTTGGTAAGAACTTTGCATTACTTACTAATAAGGACATGGATGGCCGCAGTGAGCAATTCAATCAGAAAATTGTATGTTCTGTTCCAGCAAAATGACACTTTCCATTTTCTGCCTCTGCCACTGCCACCAGGAAGAATGACACAGAAACTGAGGCAAAGAATAAGGGAATTTTTTTTTACAAAAAGGAAAGAAATAATTTACAGTTATTTCAGTTAATTGAGAATGATACAGTGAGCGTTTTATCCCATTTAATATTTTATTTTGATCAGTTAAGATTAGGAACAGAATAAAAGTTTACATATGATAAAGCTGAACTGATTCATCATTGGGAGTGTCAGAAAAAACACATAAGGGATACTATGACATACCATAAACACAAAGTTTCTTTCAAGTGAAAGAAGAAATGCTTATATTTTTCTACTGTAAATAGTATTTGCAGATCCTATAGATATAATAAAAAATAGCTAACTGATCTATTGAAAAATATTCACAATTCTCCTTTCAAAAATAGATACTGAAAACACAATCAGAAGATAAGAACTGCCTAGTAAAAAGTTAATTGTCATTTCCAATGTGCAGGTAGTGAAGATATAATTTCTTTACATAAAAACTAGATAATCACAGGGTTATCTACATACAAATGTGGCTTGATAAACCACACGGTCTGGTGCTCAATGGTACAGTAAGGATATGTTTTGCTGCAGAAGGTTATATGCTCACTAGATGTCCCTTTATGTGACATGCAGGGTGTGGTGACTTTTGTAGACAAAGGAAGCCTCTTTGTCTTCATAAAAGTTATATCTGTTTCCCTAATTAAAAGCCAACAAAGAATAGAAGCATATAAGGTAATTTAAGAATCCATTAAAATCTCAATATTACATGTTAGATTTCAAAATCTGAACAGAGGCTACAAAACAGTGAAGATGTATCATACACACATAAAAAATGCTTTGTGGGAGATTAGAAACCTTGACAGCTATCACAGCTTTCTCTAGAACTGTGATATAGTTGAAATTTACTCTGAAGCCCTGACCTATAAAGAGATGTTATTATTGGAGAACCTCTGTCTTTGTTTAGACAAGCAGGTTGCAGCCAAACTTGTTTTTTCCAAAGGTACTTGAAATGAAGCCTCACAGTACTCTGTGAGTATTTTGAAAACACAGATGGTAAATGCAGAGACTCCAGATGCATTATTTATTACCAAGTCTCATAATTCATTTAATGATGTAATTGTTTTACAAGCCTGGGTCATCATTTGTGAATATCTGAGTGTAATGACACAGAAATTAACCTAATAAAATGCCACTATCGTGCTTTACTGTGCCACAGCAATTACTGTAGGCAGTACACAGCTCTTCCTTGCTCTCCTCCTCTTCCTTATCCTTACCTTCTGCACTAAACTGAGACTAATGCTGCTTGAAGTTACAGAAAACACCATCCAACAAGAGAGGATGTGTTCTTTTCTAACTATTGGCCCAGTCATTACAACATTTCTTCGAAACACTGGAAACGCACTGGAAATGCTCGAACTCTGGAACTCCGGAGAGGTTCTAGCAAGAGCTGTGCAGTAAAGAAGAAATCTGAATACATTAAAACACTGTGATGGAGACATGGGAAAATGCAGAACCTTCCATACTACTTTTCTGCTATTTATTGCTGTACATTTACAGCTTCAACCCACCCTCCCATATCTTTAACAGTTGCTGGTACCCCACAACAAGTAGAAGCTGAATTGAAAAGCATGTCACAATTCTCTGTCTGGTGAGACACTGGCTTTGAGGAGGATATTACTGTAGGATATTACTGTTAGGATGAACAAATTCCCAATGTAACTTTCTCCCTCAGAAAGGCTGTTGTTTAGGGACACTCCTCCTGGGATGCCATGGCTTTGGAATAAGCACACTTCACTTTCTACTGACCAAGACAAACAAAAAGGTATTTCCATAGTAAGAGACTGCAATATTCCTATTGCAGAAGAGGATCTTTGGATGCCATAATACTGCATGGCTTGCAGCTTACTCTGCTTCTCCTCCCCTGCCTCTTCGCACATCCTTTGGAGGGGTTTTAACTTTCATTCTCTTTCTTCTTTCTTCCCAATGTCCTCATGCAGGTCTCCTCTCTGTTCCTGTGATCTTCTCATTCTGCTTGACTGTCTCTCAAGCATTGTCATTATCATTGTTTTCATCTATTCTTCATCTTTTTTTTTTTTCTCTCAGCTTGCCTTTTATCATGAATGTGGTGACACAGCTAACTTTAGATGTATCTCCAACTGGTCACACATATTCCCTTATTCAAATTGCTTGATATGTCCCATAATTTTCTGTGAGACTTGGACTCAAGTAGGTCTCTTTGGCAGTGGCTGCATTTTCCCTGCATGTTTAGGTGATACTGCAAATGTTGCCTGCCTGGCTAAAGATGGATTGGAGCTCCTTTCTTTTCTCCCTGGAAAGAATCTTGGAACAACAGCTGTATTTGAGGCCTGCATGAAAGCAGCAGAACAGACAGCAAATAAGAGAAAATGTTTTTTCTCTTATGGAAGAAAAACATGAGTGAGGGAAAGCTATGTCACAAGATATTTGAGAAACAGAACCTCAATAACAATAGCAAAGACCAGGGATTGTCTGCTTCTGTATTTTTCAAAGATGCAACAGTTGGACCAGAAGTCTTGACAGGACATGGGCAGTGATCAAGGAACTGACCTGTAGTGACAGGACAGTGCAAGGCAGGGCATCACTAAGCCTGTGAAGCTTAGAGAGATACAAGTTGATCCAGCTGGGAGAGACCAGTTTACTTTCAATGCTAAATTATCACCCTGCAGATTAACTAGATTTGTGAAGGGGATATGTAGAGGGGACAGTAGAAGGGGATATGAGGACTGTGCTGTTAAAAAGTCTTATCCCTAACCAAACTATGAATTTGTTTAGTGGCCTTATATTAGCTTTTCACATTTGCTCTTTTTTTTATCAGTTCTTTGTTATTTTTGTGTAATGCTATAGGTATGAGGGTTTTTTTCCCAAAAGATATGTGATTTTATATTTTCATGAAACTCCCACCACTTAACAGAGAAATGCCTGCCTATGAAGATCACTAGGAGATTCAAATTCCTCAGATTCTGAGGAGAATAGGGCTTTACTGGGACTCTGAACCAAATATTCTATTTTGAAAAGGATCTCTTAAAGTAATTGAGAACTCCAGCTCTTTTTACTGCTGGTGGTTTCTACCAGAAGGGCTAATGTTTGGAAAAAGCAAGTTACAAAATGTGTGTTGTATTTAAACCCTAAGAATAAAGAATAACATCTTCTGTCTGGGGGAGGGAGGAAGAGGAAAAATATTTTCAAAAGCAATAGCATCTTCCAAGAGCAGAAAATGCAATGTGGCTGTTTGGGCAAGAAATCTAGCACAGTTGCTGTGAGCCCATCAATCAGTGGCTGAGATGAACCCATTTGTAAAAGTTAATAGAGCAAAGTATAATGAAAGACAAATTGGTGTTATTAGTCTAAAGTTTATGGTTCAATTAAACTAATAATATGCAGTAAAGCAAAAAGAATAATTGGAAACTATGATAAATATACATGGGATTGTAAAAATATGACAAAGCTTTAACTATTTTGTTCTTTTTGAATACAGTATCTTTTTGATAACTTTATACACAGTTGCCCTAGGGCATACAAGGAAACTGCAACAGTAAGATTTAAAACAGATAATTACTTGAAACCAAATAGTATTAAATATGCAACATAAAATTTACAGCGGAAATTATCCTGAGAGCTGAACCAATTTGAGATTTCAAAAAATAAAAGGACAATTTAAATTGGTTTCATGATACTACTTGTTTATCAGCTTTATAAATAGATAAATTATAAATATTTTATCTCTAAGCATTATTATTCTGTTCTCTGAACCCTCTAATATTTACAAAATACATACAATGAGCTGCTTTATCTACCATGAACCAAGCCTTCTATGTCCTCTGTACTTCTCTTTGTGGAAACGCACAAAGCAAAAAGATCCTTTGTCAAGCACTCAGCACTGTCCCTCCCCTCCTTGCAGGGTGACATCAAGAAGATCAAGAAAACTTGAGCTGTCTTTTTTCCAAAAAACCAATGAGAGTTAGAAAGCCAGACCAGGAGATTGGCTTGCTGCTGAAAGTGGCTGCTCCCCTGACAGCTCTCAGAAGCATCCAGAGAAGTGATGTGATCCCGCCAAGCCCTTTGTCTCCACCAGGCTTTCCAGCATGGCCCTGTACCCCACAGCACCCAGATAACCTGGGGGTGCAAGGCTCTGCTCTGCAAAACAAGGATCTCCTCACCCAGGAGAACAATTTTTACTTGCACACATGCCTACCTCCAGCAGCAGGGCAGGTTGGGTGCTACAGCCACAAGCACAGCCTGTACAGGCATGGCTGGAATCAACAGGAGCAGCCAAAGGTGTGACTTAGACTGAGAGCATGAAACTGTAAAAATATCAGCCCAATCCATGTTGCACGTAGCCTCTCAGCCTTCAAACTTACCATGCAATCTTTAAAATATTTTTATTTTCCAAAGTCTATTGGGATGCCAGCCAGGTATTTTGGTCACTGAAAGACAGATGGGGAATTTGCATGAGGAGAATATCAAAGGCAAATCCTACAAACATAATTCCAGTTAAAAAAAATCTCTACATTTAATCTATATCTGACTCAATCTGCAGATGGTGAAATATCATTTCCAGTACAATACTGGAAAATGGCTGCAGGAGGAAAGTGAAAAATAAGACAGTAAATGTTTTGGGTTCATAAGAAGACAGAGATCAGTTTTGAAATGTGGTGTGAATGCTCCTGGGGAATTTTGTTAAGCAGACAAAGAAAATAAATAGAATTTTAGTACAGAAAAGTAATTACATCAAGTAAAAAAACCTCCTAAACCCAAGAACAGACCATTAATTCAAAATTTTATGAAAAAAAAAACCCCAAGCAAGCCCAAACCTGTTCAACAAGATATTTTGGTATCTTTTATAGACTTTGAAAGGACTGTCATATCATCTTCTCAGAGAAGTTCAATTTCATACATCCTTAATCAATCAAATACCTTTTCTCAAGCCCCGGGGCTGTGACATTTCAGTCAATCAAAGGCAGAGGACAGCAGAAACCAAGACACTTCCAGAATGGGAACCTGATTAGATGTATATGCAACAAAAGCTCTGTTACCCTCACAGCAAGGAAACAGTATTGTATTTCCAGAAATGCCATCGGGCTTCAGTAGGAACTCTGGATGTTTGTGTCAACAAGATTGTAATCCCCTACTGCCAGACCCTTTTTTCCACTATGAAATTCCTTTTACCAGTGATCAGGTTACATCTTGATCTTCTTTCAAACAAGCTGAGCAAGATGAGCTCTGAAGGCCTCATACCACAGGGCTAGAATATTATGATCTCACATGGCCAAATAGTTTGAAAGAGAATGTCCTAAAAAAAGTTTCACTCTGTTTCCAAAAAAAACCCTACATAAAAAATACAACTTTCATGAAAATTGCTTTAGACTAGATATGTTTTACCACAGTTTAGCCTAGAAAGAGGTGAAAGATTGAGAGGTTCTTACTTTTATTCAGCATTTCCATTTTCTTGCCTTTCAGTTGGATAAATTTATTCATAAATTCATTGAATTAATTGAAACAACTTGATTCCTACCTATTTCTTTTTTTTAATGTTTGTTATTTGAAATTTTGTAACACACCTTAGGCAAAGGTATTTCAAACTATAACACTTACCTACTGCAATAATTGAGTCAAATATTGTCTTATTTAAACCTCTAATTTCCACCTATGATTGATTACTTAAATACAAGAAGATATTTGGGTATTTTCCCTCTTCCTATTAATTGAAAGACTTGCAAATTTGCAAAGAGTTTCCTACAATAATTTCAATTAGAACTGAGCAAATATTCTCCACCTAGCAATTCAGTAAATGCTTTACTATCTTCCTTCTTGCTAACTCTCTGGGGAAAGATCCTCAAATAAAACTGATGTGTTGCTAGCAAGAGTTGTTCTTCCCCTTCTTCCCTCACTCATACAGTTTACAGATTACATCCCAGTTCTCTGGAATACTCAATGTTCAAAATTCAAAATCTTTTGAATGTTCTCACTAATTTTCGCAACTTCATTATAATGCTGAATTGGTTGAACACAATGTCCAGTCAGAACTGGCACAATCAAAGACCTGACAGTGAGAAAACTTTAACCAGCTTTTCCTCCTCCTATTTGCAGCATTAGCACAGCAGGAGAGCTTAAAGAGCACATATTTGAGATGACACTTGTCACTCTTTCTAATACAAGGCAAACCACTTTTCATGCCAGCTTTGGTCTAAGCAGTGACGGTCACTTCAGACACCAGCGTGAGAAAGAAAAGGAGGGAAAAAATGGAAAGTGATTTCTTTGTCTGCTTATGCTCAGACAACACAAAAAATTGAGACTTGACCATTCCCAGGATCACCTTTGATGGAGAATCACTAAAAATAGTGCAGAGGTAAGATAATGTGAGCCATAGACATGTGGGAAGTAGAAAACTGAGCCTGGAGAGAGGGAGTGACACTGAAACAGTTTTTCCTGCAGGAAGCACAGTCTGTGATCTTCCTCTGAATTAATTTATTTTAATGAGGTTTTGATTATGCCTTGGAAGTCCTCTTTCCCTTCCCAAATTTCTTCTTGGGAGAATCCACATCATTCCAAGATCAGACCTGTGTTGCCTTTGTTAGGATGATTTGGTTATTAGAAAATAAAACAGACAGGAAAAGAGATTAAGTTTTTCTTTTGGCAGCTACCAGTTCCTTCAGAACTTTTGCAGAGAGCATTGCTGAATGGAGGGAAAAGCTTCCTGTTAGGTGAGCTTTTATTTTCATTTAAGGGAGTCAAAATTACAGTGCTCTACCCCTTGGTCATCTGGGATAACACAGGTACACCTAGATTGCCTGGAAGAAACCTGAAAATCCACGTGTATCTCATCCAGGTCTCTGGTTCTACTCCCACTGCCAGTTATAGCTAAGAAAGATCCTGGGACTTCTTTGGAGACCTCTGAGAAGCCCAGAGTTGCCTTGTGCTACATGGAGTTCCTCCACCAAATTCCTGTATGGCCAGTTCCATCTTCTGTTTTCTCAGCAAGGGGAGATCTCACTGATAGTTGGAGAGACCAGGGCTCAGTGACAGCTTTTCCTCAGCTACCAAGAAGATTCCTGAATGCCACGCTTGGGGCTATTCTGGAGCAAAACCAGCCTGAGCTCATATTTGTAAAAGGGGTCAAAATTTGAATGGTGATATCATCAAATCTGGACTAAGACACAGAAGAGTTGGTGTGAGTGTGACAGCCCAGTTTTGCTGTCAGAGTATTTGGTGGGCAGAAAAGAGCTCTTTGAGTATATCAAATGGCTGTTACTTAAATTTTTTATTCAAGCAGAAGCTTTAAATCATGCCTTCCCTCTTCTTGTCAAGTGTCCCCACCCGTAGATTCAGGAATATGCCCAGCTCACACAGCATTTCCATCTGATCCAGCAGACATCTTTTTTTTCACAACTCAAAGCATCAGGAAGCATATGGGAAGATATGGGATGTACCACCCTTTGTTCAAGGGAGCACCCAGCCTCCTGCTGAGGGCCCTCAGGTGCCAACTTCAATTTTCTACAGGCAACGTGTCACACCAGATGCCCTAAAGATTCTGTGCCCAGTCACACCAAAAACTGTCAGAAAGTCCTAGCTTGGACTAGATGAAAAGGAGTGTTTGATGGACAAAGAAAATACCAGTGCATTTCCAGTCTGTCTCCTGACAGGTCCCTGCTTTGTGCTCTGCCTTCTGTGGCAGGAGGCTCAGGGACCTGCCCAACCTAGGACACAGCTCAACTGTAGATGTGGCCCAGGACTGCATTGTACCACTAGAAGAAACAGAATTCCAGCCAACACTGAAATGCTTTGCAGCCTCAGAAAGTCAGCCACTGCTTTCCAAATCAGCAGATATCCTGAAGTCTGTGGGAAGCCTGGGGAAACACCATAGCCTGGTATTTCTAAAGCAGCCATGAAACTAAGTCAGCTGAGGGAAAGAGTGGGCATGTCTTGAAGCCAGGCATAAAAATATATTTAGTAGGGCTAATCTTCATATTTTCCTGCACTTCACTCCTTATTCCTTTTCTGCATTTCAGCCAAAATGCAAGTTTGTACATCTTTTCAAACAAGCCACAAATTATTTCCCCTCTTAAATTTGTTTGCCATTGTAGCAACATCATTTTACAGCACACCAAGAATTTCCTGAGTTTTTTAATACTATCACAATACCTCACTTTTAATTACTTGAACAAAAAGCTTTCGAGTCCGTCAGAGTGCCTTTCAAGGCCTGCAAAGATATTAACTGATTCCATAACCAATTACCTACATTTTCCTTTACTTATTGCAAATGTGACCTTTTGTTAGAATTTGATTGCAAGTTTCCTGCTGTGAGTATATAACTATCTGTGTGTCTGAGAATGGCTACCCTCCACTCATGTGATGACTGCTGTTAATTTTAATACACTTTGATGGCTAGAGAACAAATAAGTGTCTGTGACACAGAGCAGAGACATTTGAAGGTGGATAAACTACCACTTTAATGAGTAGAAATCAGCAAGTAAAGGGGCCTTCCAGTGACAAACCAGAAGACCTTCAACCTAAGCAAAGTATTTTACAGTCTGGAGGGGATTTTTAAAAATCCTGCTTTCTGTAGAGGTGGAATAACAAAACACCCCATAAAAATGACACAGATTATAGAAAAGAAGAAGGCGTAAATAAATGCTCTCCAGAGGTAATCTATTTTTCTTATAAATTAAACTATGTGGGAGAAAATATTTCGGGGAAATTAATGTAGTTATATGTTTTTATTACCTGTTGATAGTAATTCTCTGAGATATTAAACAAAAAAAACAACACCACATGTATAAACCATTTTTTCCCATACTGGCACTGCATTACTCTTGTTTGGATTAATGTTTGGGGGTTTTTTGTTCACTCCAAAGACAATCTTCAGGTTAGAATCCTATCTGTGAAGAAAAATACACTATTTTTTGGAATCCAGAGGAGAGCAAGAACTAAAATTAAGAACCTGGAAGGATTTCCTTGCAAGATGAGATTAAAAATTGTTACTTAACCTGACTAAATAATGATAAAGGTGAAACATTAATTCTTTATAAATATTTGAATGCTATGAATCCTTAGGAATGAGAGAAATTAATTAACAGTATGTAAAGGAGTACTGGGGTATTGAAAGGTTGTAAATACAAAAATATGAAAACTGAATTATTTACTGTAAGAAAAAAATTTACAAATTATTACAAGTAAATAAATAAAAAATATTGTCTGCTTATGTAAAATGATATTGTACTAAAGTTTGATTTGTCAAGCTGCATTCTTTTCCATACTGTTATTTCACCTAAAAATGTACAACACAATTGCACATAGAGGTTCCATGTGTAAATCAGGAGACAAAGAGAAAAGCCTTGCACCAGGCTGTTTTTTTCTTCCTTTTCTAGTTTTCATTCACAGTTTGTGGGTGTATTCTGAAACCTAAGTACTGACTTGTTATCAGTAGTGGAAGAGTTTGCAGAGCACAAGGTCTCTGATTACATGTTAAAAAGTAGAAGCAAGCAGAGAAGATTCTCTGAATATATTCTTTCCTACTGAGACCCCATTGGATGGTTTCTCAAACTGATGAAATCATCAATTATTAGCCTACAGAGTTATATTTTCTTATATTTCCATGTTTCCAATCACTGATTAAAGATTCTCATTTATTTTCAGAAAAAATCCCCAAAACCAGCAGTTTTTATCTTGTTACCCCCAGAAAGAAACCCCACCTTTGCACTGACTCCAGAATCTACCACTTGCCTGGATTCTTACTCCCTTACTAAATATTCTGTACAATAATGAGAAAAACTTCAGATTTATATGAGGACTTAGGGCCCTCTACAGCATTTCAGTTTCACAGCCTCCTATAGCTGACTTGTTTTCTGCAATCACTCTTAATTAAATAAGCAGAGGAGGGGCATTGCCTTTGCAAAATACTTCTTATTATAAAAGTATTTTTCAGAAACAATAATTTGCGTCAATATTTTAACATTTTGGTCCGAAATTGTCCATAGAGAACCAGATAATTTTTTCCTGCTTGCTAAAAAAGAGAGTTTCTGCAAAGAAGACACAGCTTATTCCAAGAGTCAGAGGAGCAAAATGACTATTATGCTTATTCAAGCCCCTCCATTCAGTGATGATGCCAGAAGATGCACACCTGTAGATGACATTCTTCTCAGAAGGTAGGAAAAATCTCTTGGTCTTGTTCCCATCATGACTAGTTCATCCTTGATAAGGTAAATTTTAATGATCACAGAATCACAGAATCACAAG
>WBNO01025239.1:0-25162 GCA_013400575.1 Peucedramus taeniatus
AAAATATTTTAATAATAAAATATTAAAATAATATTTTATTATAAAAATAGTAAATGTTTCTTTTTAACAGTTGAGAGAAGAAGAAGGTATAATATTAATTACCGAATCAAGGAGCTTGGCACACTCATCCCCAAGTCTAATGATCCGTGAGTTCAACTGTCTTTCCTATAATAATGTTTATAGTATTAATACAGGAAAAAAGAGACAGCTGTGTATACTGGCTATAGGATTGAGAAATGGGATGCAAAATCTTCCATGCCTGGTCACTGGCTCAGATCAGGCTGTTGAAGTAACAAACCTTTGACAGATTTTTCGTGCCTGTTGAAAAACTTATGTGAAAGCATAATAATATGAAAGCAATTTCAGGGTCTTCAAGAGAAACTGCCACTTCAAGGGAAAACAAACAAACAAATAAAAGATAAGCCAAAGAACAGAAAGTTCATCTCTCTGTCCCTAAGCGCAATTTTGTGGTGTCTCTGGAGAAGGAAGTAGTGGTGCTTTCAGCTCTTGCCATGGCCCTCTAGTGGGATAACACAAAATTTACGTTGTCACTGTCTGCCCTCTGACTAAGAGAAAAAAAAAAATCAATTTAAGAGTCTGTAGACTGAGCATTTTTCAAAAGTCCTCAACTCAGTGCAGGGAAAGCACCAGTCCTAAAATGCAAGGATAAAAGTAATAATTGCTATAATTGCTATAATAATATCATTTTATGCTAATGCATATACTTACAGAAACACAAAATGCATATTGCTTGAACTATATGTGCATTCCCTTAAAGCTTATATTTGTCATCAACAAGAAAAAAGCTGCCTTGGAGAAAAGCCCATTGCAGGATTAACAATAACAATTCAAAGTGATTTTTAATGCAGAACTTTAGCCTTAGATTTCTCTTGTTGCTCAGGGAAGACTTAAGACAATGCGCCAGCATGATTGCAACTCGCATAAAATTGATTATACAGATTTTGTCTTTATCATTTGCATGTCAATACAGATGTGCATGATACTTCAAATGAAAACATCTATTGATATTTCAGCTTTTTTAACCTTAGGACTAAGAAACTTTTGATTACATTAAGGATTTCTGCAACAATACAAGGCTGTGTGAGACTTACACAAGTAGAAGGTTGGCTTTGTTTGTAGTGAAGCCACCAGAGAGAAAGTTAACATAGTGCATCCATTTTAGAGAATTAACAGACTCAGCTCCTTCTGTAGCATTCACCAAAGACTGGATAAATGGGCATGTTTTTTATTATTAATATGGAATTAGGTGTTAAAGCTGAATTAAAGTAAAAAGCGCTTTAAGTACCTAAATAAAGTTTTGGACATATGATCTATTGCAAGCAGAAACTGATAGAAGTGTTTTAATTTTGCTGGTGCATATTTCAGTATTCAGTACCATTTGGTTAAGTAATTGAAAGATTTCTCAGAAAAACAGTGGATGGCACTGTTGGTTTGCAGCTCTAAAGCAAAAATAGAAACTGGTTATACTGCAATTAGAGATGGGCATGGGGTACAAATTCCAGTTGCACTTTTTGATTGCCTATAAATGTGTTTCACTTACATATTTTGGTCTGGATTCAGGTTGACTTTGTGAACTTAATCAAAACATTAATACTGAGAGTAATCATTTAGGCTGTTCTTAAAATGATTTACCTGGACCTGCAGTTTTGCTCCAGTAAGTGGATGATGGACTTCACCCTCAGTTTTTGGTGTTGTTGCCTGATGAAAAAGTTTCAGGTATAGATTCTGAAATCATTGCCTTATCTTGTTTTAGTTTGCAAACTCATGACTGAGTTCAGCAGTGTCACCAGACCCAGAGTGGTTTATGTTTGTAAAAGCACAAGGTGAACTTAAGTATCTCACATTTTGAAGACTGCTGTCTTCAAAAGGCTGATAATCAGTACTCCTTTGGAAAGCAGGCTTACTGAAAAGCTTTTAAGTTGGTGCTAAGAAAAAAACAGGCATCAAAATGTGCAGTGCTTTTGAAAAACCAGTTTGCAACACAATTTCGCTATAACTTAGCGCAAGTATAAATTAATTCAAAGCGTAAGCACTTTTTTTTTTTTTTGCATTTGTATTTTTAGGCAGAAAGCATTAATTTCAACTTGTTGTTTTGTTGGCTGAGCAGATCAAAATTATTATTGCCTTTTGGTATGGTCTTGTTTTTTCCAAATCATAATTCAGCATCCTTTCTCTTTTCGTTCTTGCTTTTTGCTTCATGACACCTTACTGTGCCTGCAGTCTGCCTCCTCTTCTTTGAAAGAAATGTATCAAGGCTTACAATACTTTATCTGTAACATTTTATCACACATAACATTTTTGCCTCATATTGATTTTAGAAGATTCTTTTTATAGTAGAAACTTATTTGTAAAAGGAGAAAGCTTACTGATGCTTAGACTAATGACAGTGAAGAAAATCAGCCTCTGCATTAAAGAGCAAATACTACTATAACTAAGCCATTGTGGTTAGCATGCCTGTCCCAGATGGCTTGCTTCAAGAAGATTACATTCAGAAACAGAAACAGAAAAGGACATTTTTTATGCCATTTGGAAACCTTTTGTGATTTATATTTCTTAGAAGTGCTGTGTGGGATTTTTATTTCACTTTTGTTTTGTTGGTTATGTAGTGAACTTGTTTGGCTCCTGCAGAGCTTCTGCAGGGACTTTCTTTTGACTGGATTAAACCCCTATTCTTTTCACTTTTTTCTTCTTTTCCTAATTTAATGATGAAAAGTGTGGATTACATTACATAAATGAATGGGTGTTTTAAGTTCACTTCATCAGCATTAGAAAATGAAGATAAGTGTAAGTTACAAAGAACTATGACTCTTTTGTTTAACTTTCAATGCTTAGATATCCAAGTGCTAAATGATTCAGAAATGCAAATCAGTTTTAAAGAACAAAATTCAAAAATAGAATTTTAAAATGCCAGAAATAGTCATATTTTGCTGAAGAACTCATAACCTGCTCCTTTAATTATACCTGCCTTTCTGTTTGTGTTCAACCTTTCAGAATCCAACTTTTAGGTTGTTAACAGGATTCCTTATTGTGATGGAGTCTGGCAATGCCCACACAAGAACAGTTTAATGATAGTTGGACTTAAATTGCCAGAAAGCTAAATGAGAAAAAAAGAATTCTAGTAATGTCACAGAACTGGAATGTTAAGAGAATTTCTAAGGATTTGTGCAGAAGCAGTGGGTTGCTCTCACTCTTTCCTTTCTGCTCTCTGCATCTACCTGGGCCTGACCTCTGTGCTGTCTGTGGACAGACCCTCCAGCAGCCAGCACAGACACATTTCTTGCAAAGAAAATGCAAGAAAAGCTTGTGTACACTCATGCTGTTATAAAGTGGAAACTTGCTGCCTCTTTCAGAATAAAACACTTTGCAATTGTGCAAGTCCTCAAAACAAGTACAAAGTCCTTCCAAGTACTTCTTTGAGCAAATTTCTTTAGTTTCAAGCTAATTTCTCAGAAACAGGGAGAGAAATGTTCTGCAAACACAGTTTCAACTTTGCAAATGTATTTGTTATTAGTAACTGGCCTGTGTCTGGCAAACTGTAACTATCACACTCTCTCAAACACTGCTTTTATTAACTAGTTCTAATCTTAGATGACCAGATGCTCCCATCCTTCCTACAGGAGTTCAACTTCTGTAAACTAATGGAGCTCCTTTGACATCAACAAAGTCAAATTAATGGAAATGAGCTGAAGATCAGTCTCTTTTCCGTGTTTTGTTTCTCCAAAATAGGAAACTCTACTTGGTGAGAGTTACATGTTTTGTTTGGGGATTTGAGTTTTGTAGAAAGATTCAGATGATAAAGTTAAGAGGAGACAGGATTCAGAGACTAATAAAACATATTGTGTTTTTTCTTTTTTTTTAATTTTCCATAAAAATCGTGTTATTTTTGATAAACCTCTGTTAATTGAACTCACTAATACATCTGCAGATTGCTAGAAACTTCAAATTATTCTATCACATGGACAAACATGAACAAAGAGGCGTTTGCAGAGGCCGTTTCTGATGACCAGACTGGCAAAACATCTTACTGCTCTCAAATGACTTGGATGTAAAATTTCCCATGTATTTCAGTATTTACAGGATGGGGCCATGAATGCATTTATTAAAAAAAAAATAAAAGAACAACAAACCAAAAAGCAAAGCATAATAACAGAACTGAAATATCAAAATGAAGAAAAGAATTTGTTCCATATTTAAAGATCAGTAGGTCTATATCTAAGTTTTTAGGATCAAAACAGTTAAGAATACAAGTATTTTGTCTGTTTTCATACAGAAACTTCCAATTAAATGAGTAACAACTGCTAGTAATTCCTAAATTTTTAAAGGTTCTAAAAATGTGTTTGTAGGGCTTTTCATTTCAGTTTTTATCTCTAAGTGCAATCTACAAATCTCCAAAAATCAAAAAATACAATTTCCTAGTGACATTTCTATAACTTTTCAAGTAGTTTTATTTACACCCAATTTAGAATTCATTGTTTTCGGAGAAATAGCAGAAACCAAATAACTGATCAGAGAATTTCTGAATTCTTCTTATGCACTTGTGCTTTGAGTTAATCCATTTTCAAATGCTGAGTTGCTTTTTCTTCCTATCATAGCCAAATCTGCTTGCCTGCCTGGTATGTAGAGCTCGATGCACTTCAGATTATTGGTATGCAGGAATCTCACCTTTACCAGCCCAAATTTGCCTTCATCCTCAGCAGTTGCATTGTTGCTCTTCCAGCCCTGGAATATCTGCACAGAGCCTCTGCTGCTCTGCAGCACTGTCCTGTGTGGTGCTTCGGGCTGCAATGAATGAAGAGCGCCTGTGATGCAGAATCAGCACAGACACCTTCAGGATTTTTGTTAGATCCTGCTAAAGAGAGACACATGAAGTGAAATACACGTTGACTTCTAAGGTCACCAGCTGTTCCTTTGCTGTATGCCCTTCAGACACTGGAAGGTTCAACTTCAATATTCTTCATTTAATAAGACACCAACCAGTACATATGAGAAGTGATGTACAACCATATGTGGGGTGCATGCACATGTACAGACACACAGGTGTACACAGGTTAAAGAACAGTCTCTTAAATAACAACAGTAACCACTGCATTTTTATCCTAGCTCTCCATTACAGTTTTGCCTCTCAGATCTGTAAATCTTACCACAACAGATATCTATCCATATGTATCTTGTGCAAAAGCTGACCACGTCCATCTCTCTGGTAGTCTGAATCCAGGCATTAGTCTATCAGTGAAGATTCATTTAAAACTATGAAAAAAAAAATCATTACCATAGAAATAAAAACTAAAACTATCAAGAAAACATGAACTAAAAGTAAGCCATATCACAAGATGATATTAAGTATAATAGGAATGAATTTCATAAAAAATATTCCAAATACAGTCATGAATGCATGACTTATGCATATGTCAATCAGAAAAATCAACCAAAAATTTTGTCTGATTTTGAATCCATAAAATTTTATAACTGACATTAAATTTTTTGTGAAGACACTAGGAAATATTCTCTAAATATGTGATATATTCAATTTCTTTCTGCTGCTGTTACATTTCCTCAACTATTTCCATTTTTCCAGCTATGGATTTATTTCTAATTTCATAGTAGTATATCTTTATGTTTGGACCATCAGTTCAAACCTGTCTTAGTTTTGTTTTTAGCACCTATTAGAGACTAACCTCCTTGTAGAGGCAGATTGTGTTTCTCCATATAGCATACACAGCTCATATCTGAGATGGGAGTGGAGAATCCCCATTTGAAAAGTTCTTGTCCTACTAATTTATTTATTTTATTTAGCTTTATTCATGAGTGATCTGACATAGACAGAAAGACACTTTACTGCCCTTCAAACTCCACTGCAATTTACTCATAAACAGGGACCTCTCAGTATTTTACCTAACCTTCCAAAGAGGAGTGAAGAAAATGAAACTGTGACATGGTGATGGGGGTCAAAGATTTGTCCAGAAAATACGCATACTAAAAGCTTCCTTAACATTTACAGTTTGAACAAAGGTAAGCCATTTGAGAGGAGAAAGTCCTCTCCTGGGAGGGAGCCCATGGGATGCTGGCAAGAAATTCTGTCCTCCCACCTGCTCAAGAGATACAGGGACAGGAAGGAGAAGGCAGAGGAACTGCCAAGAGATGATTCAGCCATCATGAGGAAGAGGTATTCTGCTCTTGGGTCACAGTCCCACCTCTGCTCAAGCTGTTTAAACTAGGCAATGTCTAAATCAGAATACATACCCAGTTATGTTTTGGCTTTGTAGACAATAGGGTTGTAGACAACAATTATTTTCTCTCTGACCTCCTCACCTTTTAATACCAAAAGCTGAGCATTTCTGGCCTGCAGCACTGAGAAGAGGGGAGGTCCCAGTATACAGAAGCCTCACAGTTTGTGTGCTGTCCAGAGATAACTGACATTTGAATATGAGCACTCTTGGATCAAAAAAATATTACTCCCAAATCTCCAGCAAATTATTGGAATGGTATGCTTAAACACTGTGATGCTTTGTCACAAATAATTTTGTGTATTCTTAGTGTCTTAAGTTATCAGCTCCATAAGGTTTTATCCATAGTAAAGCATCTGGAAAATCTGGGTGGTCTGGGTCCCTAAATCCTGTACCTGCCTGGCTTTTGCACTATACATTCAGAAGAAAAATAACTGCAGAAATCTCTAAGGATGCTTAGCCTCATGAGGGGAAATGGAGGGGCAGGTACCAATATCCTCACTCTCGTGACCAGTGACGGGACTCAAGGAAATGACATGAGGCTGTCAGAGGAGGTTTAGGTTGGATATCAGGAAAAGGTTTTCACTCAGCAGGTAGCTGAGCACTGGAAACGGGTTCTCCAGGGAAGTGGTCATAGTACCATGTGTGACAGAGTTCAAGAAGTGTTTGGACAATGCTCTCAGGCACATGGTGTGACTCTTGAGGTGTCCTGTGCAAGGCCAGGAGTTGGACTCACTAATCCTGATGGACGCTTTCCAACTCAGCGTATTCAATGATTCTCTGATAAAGGGAAAGTAATAATAGCTAGGCAGATAAATTTTTTTCAGTCCATAAATGACAGCATGTAAATACATGTCTTTGGAATTGACATTGAAAAAATACTTGTCCCTCCCAGCATCAGATTCTTACTTGTTTTAACAGCTTGTCTTTCTCATGGTTGTGTTTGGGACCAGAAGCTTGGCCAACTTTCTGCTCAGCCTAAGCAATCTTGCAGTAAAGAAGATAGCTTGGATAAAGCCCATATGTTTGTATATTTAATGCAGTGAACCCATCCTGTATCATAAAATACTGAAATTAATTAGAAATTAAACATTTTCAGCAAAATTCATTCTTGTTCCAAGACCTTACTTAAAGGAATGCATGAAAATTTGATAAATGGATACATGAAAGTCTTTGGACAGTTTCATGTAAACAGGTGTTTTGTTGCTAGTGAGGCTGCTTGTAAGCTG
The DNA here is from genome assembly GCA_013400575.1 of Peucedramus taeniatus. Taxonomy (NCBI): domain Eukaryota; kingdom Metazoa; phylum Chordata; class Aves; order Passeriformes; family Fringillidae; genus Peucedramus; species Peucedramus taeniatus. The sequence goes on from WBNO01025239.1 coordinate 7,475, forward strand.
GAAGACAAACGATGATTTTCTGAATGATGGGCAGGTTTAATCTAATTTTTTTGCAAAGCTTTTATTTTGAGTTGGGGTCTACATGTAGCTGTAGATTTTAATTTGGTTTTTATATTGTTTCAAGATTTTTGAACACGATTTTTGTCATTCCCTAGTCATTATGGTTATGAAAGTGTGATTTTTCTGGTCTGTCATCAATGAGGAGTGGCATTCAGCAGAGATCTTTTTTTTCTCTACAAGCATAAAAGCAACCTCATTAGTAAGTCAGGTAAAAGGAGTAGTATATTCAAAATGATCTTTAAAAATTTAGGCTTAAGTCCTCAGTAATGTATATTTCCTAGTTCATTAATGCAGAAATACTGCACATAGATTTTAATCTTAGAGTTAATAATAAAAGCAATTTTCACTAAAAATATAAAAACTGTAATGGTAGAATCATGATATTGCATTTAGCTCTCCCACAAAAAGTCACTTTATTACTTTCTTTTGACACTTATTTTCATTCTGGGATTAATTTTACTATATAAGGGCTTCTTAACTATTCTATTAAAATTTCCATTCAGAAGCAATAATATCTAAGAGTGAATAATAGTCATGTAAATCATTATTTCATATTAATGTAAAAGATTTTGTAAGTTCTTATGAATTCTGCTGACATGCACAATTGTGAAAAGGTTATCTCTACATTCTGCAGTGATATGCGCTGGAACAAAGGAACTATTTTAAAAGCATCAGTGGAGTACATCAAGTGGCTACAAAAAGAACAACAGAGAGCCAGAGAATTAGAACACAGACAGAAGAAATTAGAGCATGCTAACAGAAGACTTCTGCTCCGAATTCAGGTTTGTATAAGCGTTGCCACGAACTACAAAGCTTTCTCAGTACTTATCCCCCATTAAATTTTGTTAATCTATATAATTTTTCCTCAAATTAAGTTTATTAAAAATAAATTGACTTTGCCTTTTTATTTCTGTGTATGTTGGGGATAGGGTATTCTTTAGATTTCTAGGAAATTTCTTTGATATTTATACCTTACATAAAGTTACTAGTGGAAAAGTAATGAAGTATTTGTGCAAACAGTTTCATTATATATATGTTTGAAACAAAGACAAAAAAAAAAAAAAAAGGAAATAAGAATNTATTCCTGCCACCAAAAATCAATACTGGTCACAAAGTTCTCTTCAGTATTTTAATTTTCCCTTTCAAACTATTTCATGCATTACACTCCCCAGCAGTAACACTGTCTTATGTTATATCTGCTTTTGACACAAAGAGGCAGAATAGAGCCCTTCATGTCTTGAAAAGCAAGATTCTACTGTAGACACACACCTATGGAAATGGGATGGGTAGATAGGTAGATAGACATAAAACCGATCATCTTACATATGTTGATTTACTTAAATCTATATCTGTAGAATATAAGCATAATCAAGTAAAGAATCTTCTTTTTCCCTGTATAACAGTTTTATAATGAACTATCCAGTTGCAACATTTTTCTGCTGCCTTCATTGGATTCAGTATGCAACGGTTTTAGAGAGGCTGTCCTACCTCTTCTGTTCCTGTAGAATAGTTGATAAATGACAGAAAGGGATATAAAAACACTTGGCAAAATTTCTTAGATAAAAAATTTAATATTTTAAAGTTTAATCTCACAACTGGGCAACAGGTATAATAATTTTTCATGCATGATTTGTATACTCTCTGCAATTGTTCTGAAGACACTGCTTTCTCTTTTAAAATTGTTGTGTAATTTTTTTTGTTTGAAATTTTAGGAACTGGAGATCCAGGCACGTGCACACGGCCTTCCAGTCATGTCTTCGCTCAGTGCTGTCGATTTAGCTGCACAGGTCATCAAGCAACAGTCTTATGCAGAGGAGAACTCTGTAGACTACTCTCAACACTCTCAACAAATGCCTCTGGTGCATGGACAAAATTCTGATGTCTGCGATGTATCTACAGCCTTTTCTGATCCACTTTCACACTTCACAGATTTGTCCTTCAGCGCAGCTTTAAAAGACGAACAACGGCTAGAGGAAATTTTATTGGACGACACAGTGTCACCATTTGGAACAGACCCACTTTTGTCCTCCACATCTCCAGCTGCATCAAAAGAGAGCAGCAGGAGAAGCAGCTTTAGCACAGATGATGCAGATGATTTATAAAAGCAGAAAGGGTCTCATACTTCTCTAAACACTTGTTAAAAGACTGAGTTGAACAGAAGCGTGGTGTTTGCTCTTATTTTAAGTACCTATAAGGAGAGACACTGTAAAAATCCATTGCTACATGACAAGGGTTTCAGTCAGCCCTTACTTCACAAGAAAATAAGATGGACATGAACCCATATCACTCTATGCCAAATTCACCCTCTGTTCACAGCCAACATTTGCATATTTGCATATTGCATTTGCTCTCTTCACTAAATCTGGAAGGCCTATCACTTTATGACTTTTATCAGTACTATGAAAATGGTTACCACAAAAGGAATAGTCCTTTTGCAAAACTGTATTCAAACTCTTTTCAATCTGCTTACACTTTTCTTGGCTACAAATACGAGATTTAGTCATTTGCTAATTTCTTTATTTTTTTATAACTAAAAATTCTACAAAATGTGAAGCAACATTTTAACTATTTAGCTGGGAACTGTAGAGATGTTACAGGTTTTAAAATCTAAAAGCATCAGATGGTAATGCTTTCACACAAGCATGAAGTTTAAACTGTGCGGGCTTCTTTTTAAAAGGAGAAAATCCATTAATCTTTCCATGGAATACCTTTAGTTTTTTTAAATTTCATTTGTAGAAAAAGAACACTCTTTTAAGTATCTATTTTAATGACACAGAAGAAAAATGGAAACTAGCATAATGACAGTGATTCAAATGAACTCAGACAGAAAAAGACACAGCATTGCAGCAGGAAGACTGTGTGGATATACAAGACAGCACAGACACTCCATGTTACACTTAGCACAATTTAAAACAAGCACTACTTGTGACAGTGCTATGTCAGCTACTTATTCCAAGAATATTCAAACTGTGTCCTTTTTATATGGCAGAAATTGGAATTCAGATACACTATTGGGCTGTTGGATGACACTTTCAGTGTCCTTTGACAGCACAGTGAGGTTTTTCCAAAGGGACTCTATCCGTACATGGGGAAGCAGAGGGAAATGACAAGATTCCCATTGTATGCACTATAAACAACAAGAATTTAATTTCATATTTGGCTTTGGAATCCCTGCAGAAAAACTTGAAAGGAAGACTTGTCAAACTGAAGGCAATATCCAGAAACACTGATGTGATGCACTACCTCTCACAACCAGCTTGCTAGGAGAGGACATTCAGAAAACTCACTTCTATACATAGTGAAATTCTGAAGAGTGATGTAGGCTCCTGAAGAACATGAAGTGCAATCATTCCAATTGTAATATTAAAACATGGGAAAATAAACTGGAACAGGTTCTTCATAGCTCTGCCTCAATAACAGCCAAAAGATCACCTTAGGAAGTAGTCATGGTTTAACCCCAGGCAGCAGCCAAGCCTCATGCAGCCACTTGGTCACTGCCTGGCCAGAGTGACTGGGGAGAGAATTGGAAGGGTAAAATCTGGAAGGCTCTTGGGCTGAGATAAAGACAGTTTAATAGGGAAAGCAAAAGCTGTGCACACAAGTGAAACAAAACAAGGAATTAATTCACTGTTTCCCCTGAGAAGGCAGCTGTTCAGCCATCTCCAGGAGAGCAGAGCCCCATCACATGTAATGGTGACTTGGGAAGTCAAATGCCATCACTCCAAAATCTCCACCCCTTCCTCCTTCTTCCCCCACTTTATATACTGATTATGATTTGATATGGTGTGGAATATCCCTTGGTCAGTTTGGGTCACCTGTCCTGGCTGTGTCTCCTCCCAACTTGCCAACTTCCTTGCCAGTGTGTCAGTATGAAAAGCAGAAAAGGCCTTGGCTCTATTTAAGCCCTGATCAACAGTAACAAAAACATCTCTGTCAGCCAAAATCCAAAATACAGCCCCACACTAGCCACTGTGAAGAAAATTAACTCTATCCCAGCTGAAACCACCACAGAAGTTCTGTAATGATTCAAAACATGTTTTGAAAGTGTGTATTAATTTTGCTGTCACTGAGCCTGCTTCACTCCAGGAGTGTCACTGGTTTGGAAATAGTAAGAAGAGATTAAAGTGGATTACTTTTAGCATTAACATTTTAAGTTTTAAAAGACATACTATTCAAAACCAGAGCAATTGTTTCTTACTATTGCCTCTTTTGTTATTGGTACCTGGGCCCTCTAACAGTCATTGTGAGGTTTGTGTTCCTGCCAGGCCATAGCACATGCCTGACCAACCCCGGCAGTGTCACAATAGTTTCATAATTGGAAAATTAGCAGCTGGATAATAAATCACACCCAGATGGCTATGAAAGATGATGGTATGTCCAATTTCATAAGAATATTTATATTTGTGGGAATCTCAATGTTTTCTATGAGTTTGTGCAAACTACTTGGATGTGACTGTAAGCACAGACCTGACCATTAGAAGAGGCTTTGATACACTCACACTTCATAGATAAAAAAACCGAAGACAGCGTTCTGGTAATTTTCTTTTGTTTTGGTTTGATGCTTTTGTCTGTCTTTTTATTTGTTTGTTTTGTTTGATTTAGCTTTCTAATTGTTTGTTTGTTTTTGTTTGGTTGTTTTTTTGCATGTTTTTTGGTGCTTTTTTTTTGTTTTGTTTTTATAGCATATCAGAAAGACAAACAAGTATTAACCAAAGATAACTGGATATAGGACAGACCACCATTTTAATTGGATTAATTAAAAGAGGAACCACTTTGTCATAGTTTTGTCAAAGACAATTGGTAATATTGACCTCTGAATACGAAACATGATGAATTAAAAGTAACCTTTATGCCCATATTATGTCTTGCCTAGTATGAGTATTGTCCATTTCAGCAGATGAAAGGAAGGGTTATTTGGTTAATATCAAATGCCATTTGTCCTTCTACTGCAGTTTCTACTACATTAGTTCTAAATACACCAGTGTGGATTGCTCATAATGGAGAAAAAGAAATTAAATATGAATGTATGACATGATTTTCCCATTGAACTTTTACATGTGAGTTAGACCATGCTTCTGAACTATACTGACTTTAAATAACATCCTGAATTTCATCACTTTTATAAGCACTGTTCTAAAAAAACATTATAGTGCATCCATTAAATTTTTTAAAGTTGATTTTCATTCTTCTGACAATTGCTTCAGTCTAAAGCACCAGAATTTTTCTCTCTCTCCTTGGATGAGAAACTTAAGATATGCTCTTTTTGCAAGGCACTGTATTGCATCTATCATTAAACATATTCAGGCTGACTTCCTTCACACAAAACCCCCAGTTCCCTCTCCCAAAACAATAAATACATCAATCCTTCTAAATGTTTACTATAGCAATGATTTTTCACAAACATTGCATTTTTTTCTAGTAGGAAGTCATCATAATTAGTACTTCAGCTAATAATTATAACCTCGATTACAGGTTTGCCCTTGAAATTGAATGGTGGTACAGACTGCAAAACCAGACTCGGACATTCTGGGAGTTAATAGATGCTACTGAAGTATTTAGGAGATGCATAAACTGGTAGTCACATCCCAGACTTTCTGGAGTAAACATTCCCTCTTCCACCACAGGCTTGGAAAGTGCTGTGAAGCTGAGAGGACTTCTAGGGCAGGGCCAAGCCCAGTCCTATCAGCTTCTGCCGAGGAAAGGGATTTCATAAGTGCAGGGACAAATCCCAACATTTTCTGTATGACAGAATTTCTTTGCTCTCAATTCAGAGTTGTGGTGCAAAAAAAATACACTTTTTAGTTATTTCCAGCAGAGATCTGTTTAGTGAAATCTCATGAAAGAGATGCATAATATGCCTGTGGCTCTGGGCCTAGAAAAGAATTTGAAGTCTTACACATCTTGACCTCAAGCAGGGCAGGGGGTAGAAGAACTGGCTATTTTTGTCAAGATGTATTAAATGAGGAGCTATTGCTTGTTTTTAGTAGCAGCTGTTCAAAGTTGGTGGACATATTCCTACAGAATCCACAAAACAGCAGACTTATAATTACATAAAAGGAAAGGGAGTTGAAATATTAACATCCTGTTTAATTCATGGCATGGATATAGATGGTATACTAAGAAAAGAAAATGGAATTATTTCATTGTGCATAGCATGGATAGTGTGAAAAGGTACAGTAAGTGCAAACAGTTTTAACAAACAGAAACACAGTTGCTTCATATAATAAATAACTAAATATAATTCAGTTGCTTAATCTTAATAAAAACATTGATATTATAATGCTTTTTGAATTTAATAGAACTGTATATATGAATGGAGGATGTAAAATTATTGTAATTTAAAATTATGTTGTCTCTTAGATAAGTAAAGGCATTTACATTGCTATTATGAGACTGTAGAATATTTTTATAATAATTGCTATTTTTCATTGTTAACCATATAGTATCTTGTTTTCTAAGTCATTGTATGCAGACAGAATGTACTTTATTATGCACTATATATGCAATCTTTTTACAATTACATTTTATACTTACTGGCATTTTATGTTTATTATATGAATATAATTAAAGGACTGAAATGAAAACATCTTTCTATATGTCCCTTGTGAAACTTCACTGTCCAGACCCTCAAAAATGCCACCAAAAGGCAATCTAGTTACATCCAGGAAGAACATCTGAGATACCTAACAGACAAAATACTTCACAACAGCTAAACATTTAGTCCATTATGACATATCATGATCCAGTAGCATCCCATTAATAAAAATAATTGATACATTCTTTAATATGGTCTCCTGCCATCTGCTTATTCCTGCTGCTAAGTCTTTGATTTATGAAAAGTGTTTTCAGAATGTTGCAAAATTGCTAGCAGGCATGATGATATCAGTTAAATCACTAAGAAGCTCTACAAAAACCTTTTAATGTACTAGATGTTCCCCAGACAATCAAGGATAAACAGAATATTGTATTTTAAGATGTAAAACATTTTTTAAAGCTGATAATTAGGTAGCATTTGGCACTAAAAGATACTCACTTAAGGAAGTTAGTAAGGATTCAGATTTCATTTTGAATTCCTAATATCAAAAGTGCTGCCTTCTTTAGAAGATGTTTGGTGCTTTCTGTGCATGAAATGATGCAAAAGTTGTTGAGTCGTAATAAAAATTTCAACTAGTTTTGTAATAGTTTATCATTTCATGCAAAATAGTGCTCATTGTTTGCATACATCAGATAAACATTTTATTTGTACTAAAGATTTCTTTAGTCTCTTTATTTTGTCAGATCATTAAGACACCCCTATCAGTATTAAAATTGAATATTATTATAAATATTATTTAAAGTTCAGTGATTATCTATGGAAAGAAGCTTTGCTTTTTTACATATTTATTATGTAGTTAGGATTTGACCATAAAAGGTACCCAGTTCCTTTGTGAATGGGACTGAAAGCCCCCACTTTGCTCTGTAGAAAGCCAATGCTTATCCTGTTTAGGACTCAGACACTTAATGATTAAATAAACAACATCAGAAAATAAAATCAGAAGTTATTTCAGAGATTATAAAAGCCTTATGTGATACACTGCTTGATTAAATGTACTGACATCTGAAACTGACAAACAGATTTAATGTCAGCGTCATTTGTGGTGACAGCCAATGGGAGATTAGAGGAAAATGTATGAAGTTGTGATAATAATCAGATCAAAAGTCTAATTATAAAGGAGACTGCAGCAGTGAAGTATGCTAAGGCTTATTGGTTAAATCACTGGTACCCATCAAGTTAAATATATACCAGTTTCATTAATTGGCAACCACAAGACAAGTATTCTATATTCAGGGTGGTGATGATTTTGATATAATCCACCACATTGTGGTTAAGTATATGATTCATGTAATAAGAAGAAGGTGCCTCTAGGCTATTGTTCCTACCATGGATTAAAATTTACATATTGCTTCTCCTTATGTCAAAACATCTGGTGCCTGCAAATGCTAACATTTTGTTAAAAAGTTTCACGAGATAGGAAAAGTGGATTGGAAACATTGCATGTGAATCATTCAAGCATTATAATGGAATAAGAAGCTGAGTTATGAACAGGCAGATTAAACAGTAGTAGAGTCAAAGAGATGCATATGCTTATGAGTTCAAGACAACACTTTGTATAAGAAGGGGAAATGCCTCAAATCATAGGAATAACCAGTGAGTTTTTTTTCAAATGTCACTGAGATATAAAATCACAGTCTCTCCAAACTGCATTTTCCTGCCCAAATAAGATCCCTGTATTTAAGCATATGTACTAAAGTGCTAAGATTGTGTTTAATACATTAATTTCATTCATGCACTTTAAGATGCTGGCATCCTTACCTGCCATGAAGTTTCCTCAGAAAATTTCATGACTCTTATATTTGCTTTCCTATTTTACAGCAGTGTATATCAGGGTTGAATCTCAAAAGATTTCACTGGCAAACTATCTTAATTATCTTGCCTCCTTGGAATACCTATCAGTCCTTGCATTAGCACCTAGACCTAGACTTGTGACCTTTTCCCTTTGATTTCCAGGAGAGACTTAAGATGCTAATTTTAAGTTATTGAAATTTTTTTTTGGTTTTTTTTTTAATGCGAGGTTGTCAAGAAAGCGACACATCACAGATTGCTGTGATAAGCAGATACATTACTGTTGGAAAATTTCCTCTGTGTGAAAAGAGGCAGTAAACAGTTCTCTGTGAAAGGCCTTGATTCAAGTGATATCATGTCTATTCATTTTCTGGAATCAATCATAAATATTTCTAGATGGTTATTTTGCTTGCAAAAGAGGAACCATTCAAAAAGTAGTGGCTCTTCAAAGTGCTTTTGAATTTTCAAAACATACTCCTTGGATTAGAAATTTACTTTCAGGCTTCTAGAATTCTAGAATGTAACATTTATGTGGCCTGAGTCACCACCCAATGATACCTCTGGGATGTCTCAGGACCACATGTCTGTGAAACTGAGGCAGCAAGGACAGCATTTGCTCCATTCTGCAACCAATCCCACCGCCAGAAGATTCAAATGAACCAAGCCTTTGATGGTGAGCCCCATGGTCCCATCTCTCCAGGGAAGGACACCTCTTCCCAGTCTCACTTTTCGTCTGGGTTTCTTCTTCAGATGGCTGGTCAAAGGGTTCCTAATCATCCTGCCTCAAATCCAGAGCTGGGTCACTTTTCAATCCTGCTGATATCCAACAGGTTCAAAATCTCTAAGTGTAATATTGACATTACACAATCTAGTATGGGCTCGTGATAGCAAGCCAGGATTTGGCAACTTACTTGAGCCCTTCTGCAGACCTCTCAGACTTCTGAGCCCGAGGAGATTTGAACAAGAGAGCAGCCAAAATCTCAGACCAAGATCACTCCCTCCTACAAATCTACTCAGGACATTAATTTTGTTAATGGTGGTTAACAGGAGTTTTGGTTGGTTTTTATTTGAAAGCATTTTACCAAAAAACACATTTGTACATTGTATTTACTTCTAACAAACCTGTCTTCAGTTCCCAAAGATTCAAAACTGTTTGAGTTTAATACTCAGAATTTGACAAAAATCTGTTAGCTAAAGTATTTTTCATAATATTCCAGGAGTAGGTTGAGTTAAAGGAAATGTTTCTTTTTAAAACATATCATGACAATCTTAAAAGTTCTTAACACAATATCTTGTGATCGGTTAGTTTTTCTGTGATGTGTGCACCTCGTGTTGTCATTAGGGAGAGGAACATCAACAATAACAAAAAATTTGTATTTCTACAGAGCCACTTGGAAAATAAAGGGAATAACAAAACTAATTGCAGAAATACCATTCCATCATTTCCTCTGGAAAATAGTTCCTACTGTAGAACAGTTATTATCGAGAGCCGGCTTGCTATAAAAACAAACTGACAAAAAGCAATTTAGTCTTACTGCAAAGTAAAGTAAGCATGGTCAATTTTAAGCGTGGACGAGAGAACTGACTCCGGCAATAAGCACCCAAGGGGCAGTGTCTCCACTTGGAAATTTACACTCCAAATTACATTAAATTTGACTTGCTCTTTCGCAGTGGGCAAAGAATCCTTTGGGCAACTGAAAGCAAAACATGAGACAGCTGAAATTAAGGAGCATGGGAAACAAAAGAAGGTACATTCTTGATCCCAAAATGTCACAAACGGGATTTGGTACACCCAAAGGAAGATCTCTGCTCAAGGGCAAATATCATCCTGAAAAGCAAGTAGGGGGCTGGGCTCTGGCGGAACTTGTCCCTTCCCAAAGGAAAAGAAAAGAGCTTATTTCAGGATATTTGCAGTTCTCAGTAGGGTGAGTAATAAGCACCCCTTCTTGCCTACCTCTCGCATTATTCTCTCCCTCCTCAAACCGTGCCTCATTCTGAAAAATAAAAAATAAATTCTCCCCTCCCTTCCTCACTGTTCTTCCTCCCTAAGAGGCTGGTGGAAGTGTGAGGAGCATCAGCTCCTCCTGCTTCTCAGGGAGCAGCTGCAGCTCCAGGTGAACCTGCCAGACCAGTCGGTGGTCTAACATGTTGGTAGCTCTGAAAGAATGTGACTACATTACTGGTGACAAGTATTTATGTAATTACTTCAAAAGGAGAGATTGGGTTTTTATATATCTTGATCTTAAAAGTTACCAAGCATGGGAATAAAATAAACATATTTGCCCTTTAAGCCTTCTTGCTTCAGATGAGCTAATTTAGTTTTCATGCTCAGTATATTGAAATCCAGCAAGAAATAGATATTTGCTTCCCTCAGACCCCTGAAGTCCCAAACTGGATGGTTGTTGGCTTCAGGCACTGTTATTGTTGCTAGGAGGTGCACATGGCCTGTTGATAACCTTGCTGGTGGGACCAGATTTTGCATCAAGAACACGTTGGCTTAACTGAGGATTTCTGTCTGAATAAGGGTTCATGCTTGGACTTTCACATTTGTTTTTTTGATAGTTAAGAAAAATATGGTTATTACTGCAACCATCAGCCTCATATCCTGTTTTGAACAGTGAAGTAATGCAGAGAATTAAGTAAATTACACACTAAAATATTTGCAAAAGTGTGCCTATTTGGACTTTCTTCTTCAAAGCCCATTTTCTGAAGCAGATGTCTGAAGTTTGAACACAGGCTATGAATTACTTCATTTTGGAGAACTAAGTTCTTAAGCAAACTGAAAGCAAGTGATTTGGGACTATTCACAGACTGCTTCAGTGAGATGGTAACTATTTAATTTTCTTTCTTTCTTTGCGTAACTGTATTGTAAAAATGTTTTTGCTAGATGTCAGTGCCAGCCAAATATATTAAAAGTAGAAACAGAGGCAGTGATGTGATTTACAGCCAAATCAGACTTCTGGAATATATGGAAAAATATGGACACAGATTTTCTGTACAGAAATAATTAAGGTCCTAAGGGTCCCCCTCAAATTCAATCTGCTGGTATGTGGAGCTAAGATGTTACTCAGAGAGCAGCACGAGGAACTGATCTTATAAAAAGCATTGCAGCAGTATCACACTTTCCAAGACTTGTTTCTTTTCTCCTTTATGAAGTAACTTTATAAAGTAACATCACTTTTCCATTATTAGAGCACATCTTCTATCAAGAAGGCTGTGGAAGCCCTGTTACCATTTAGTGCAAGGTCCTGCATTATCTCCTTTGTCTATAAAATGCAGGGACACTTAGTTCTGTATTATAAATAATAATACATGTATGCAATGGATGATTCTAATGATGTAATTCAGTTTCAGGTTTTTACTGCCATTCATAAACTGCTTCAGCAGACTTGTTGTAATTTATGATATCAATAGAGCCCCTTAAATTACATCCTAGATTCTGCCATGTATTGCCCTATGAAAGAAAATGGCTTTGTATCCAATATCAGTGTAAGAGGAGTGCTAAAGGGAGAATGAACCAAAAGTCAAGTGCCCTTTATTGAGAGAGAAAATTGCCTTCACGGTGTGCAATATGTGAGAACTGAACACTTGAAAACAACTGCTGTAATCCTCAACTTAATGTTTGCTTTGTAACTATGTGGAGCTCCCTCACACTGGTTTGTGATAAGCTTGTCAGAGTCACAAGAAAGGTGAGTGCATCTTTCACTGTGCTGTACTTTTTGGACCCACAGCTTTTAACTCTGAGAATGGCAGGGTCAAAATACCTGCTAAACATTTTTGAATTGTCCAGTCTGATTCAGGATCTTCTGTGTCTTGCAGGGACTGTCTGCTATGCCACGACCTGTTGGGGAGAAGCAGAGCTCCCAGGATGAAAATATTAATCCTGAAGCCCCCGTTTCCTAGAGTAGTGATGGCCCTTGTAAAAGAGCCAAATATTCTTGGCTGTGGCATGAATGTGCACTGACAGTTTTGAGTGTTTCCAGTCTTGACCCACGTACAAGTACAAGTTGTCTTGTCTGCTTTTGTTAGGCAAGGGGATAAATGCCAATGCACCCATTAGAAGATGGATCACAGCATGGTAGGCTATTGCCTCCACAGTTTTTTTTCCCTTTATTCGTCTTCCTCCTGTAAAACCCTCTAAGGAGGTCAAGAACTGCAGGTGGTGAGGGGACTCTTCAAAACTAGCAGAGAGAACTGGCCAATTTAACACTGAGTTATTTTAATTCAGGTGCTTTCTTCTTCTGCAATGTGTAAACCTTCCTTGAGCAGAGGACTCCTGGGGGTTGTGGCTGGAGGGGATCCATTACTGTCTTGGCTCCATCAAAGCTCTTCTGGGGACACGGAGGTGATGTGGAGGCACTGAATCTTGCTGGGGGACAGCTCATGTGGTTCCCCACCACATGAATGCTTTTATTCCTGTCTAAGGAATTATATTCCACTGCTAAAAATCAACAGAAAATGAAGTTTTACAGAAGCTATACTTACAGGACCAGACAAGCTTCTGATTTCAGAATTGCAAGCCCATTCAATTGTTTGTGTTTCAAAAGCCATTTGTATAAGATATTAAAGCTGGATTCAGAAGAAACACTATACCCAGGATACTGGACAAAATATTTGAAATGTTAATAGGATTTTTTGTGGGGTTTTTTACTATTTGCATGTACTTCTAATTTTTCAAAATATTTAAATGGAGTTTACCTTGATTGTTACCTCCGAGGAAGGGCAACTTTGGAGGTGTTCTTTTGCACAAGGTGCGAAACATAACCTTAGCAGATTTTATATCTAGAGGGAAAGTCTTGTAGTTTTCAAGGGTGTTCAGGTGATATTGGAGGGGGAATAATCAGATTTATTTTGTCTAAACAACAAAGGAGACATGAAGAAAAGACTTGTTCCGAACATCCCATGTAAGTTTGAAGATACTTTGTCTTGGTCTGAACTTTGAGTATTAAATATATTGACACCTTGAGATCAAAATGCAGCAGGGGCAAACAAGACAGGGCATGTGAAAATTTCTTGGCTTTTTAGATAGTACTGTAATCCTATTGTACCTGACAATTTATATAGCAGAATATATCAACTCACAGGAATGTTATCTGGACTACTTTTTATTACTTTTACTGTTTTATTTCTTTTTTTTTAAAGTGCAATTTAGTTCTAGTGGCACTGTGTAATTTTCATCAACAAAAGAAATTAAATGTATACAGTAGAAAATGGATCCTGTTTTAAAATGCTCCAACCTGTCAGATGTCCATTAATCTATATATATTCCATGTAGGAAGTAGAAAGCAATATGAGTTTTCACATTCTTTGTATTTAATATTTACCTGTGGGCATGTATAAAAAAATTCTAACAAATCCACAGCTACTTACAATTTACAGAATGGGACTAATGCTGGTAGTTGATCCTAAACTGACACAAACCAGATATTCTCTTAATGTTACTCCAAGGAATTTTAAACTGACTCTGTTAAAGCCAAGGTTATTTGCCTTGGGGATGCCTAATGGAAGGGTTATTATAACACTGTCCACAAATAGGTGTCTTGAGAGAGCCAGGGCCATAATACTTCATTGACAGCTAATAGATTGTGCTATTGCTGTATCATAGTCATCTTTAAGGCCAAAGGTCACACCTCTTCCTTAATATTTAAATAAAGATACTTGACTGGAGCAGAAAACAGCTTATTGCCAGTGATGGCTGCTGCTCAATTTACAAGAACCTTTACAAAGTCATGCTAATTCCTGGCCTCCTTAGAATGCACGATAACCTTTCATAAATCCATCTTTTCCAGATGTCCTTGGAAATGACAGTTATAAAACTACAAATGATTTGTAATGCAAAATGGGACTGACAGACTTGGAGATTAGTTCTCAGCGTACTAAAATGACTAAAGACTATAGCTAACAGAAGACTTAAACTGCATCAATAAGTATCTGCCAAAACAGCTCATGAGTATCTTCAACATGTTCAGTAAAAGCTGGAAAATAAAGAGCAGTCATGATTGTAATATGACAAGTGGCAAATTTCCCTCTAAGGGTCTCAGAGCAGAATTTTGTGTCTGTGGGTCAGTCTGGAAAGCAGATTTTGAATTGCTCATGCTTCCAATTCAGCATTTCATTTGTCTGTATCTTCTCATTCATGAACGGGACATTTCATGAACCAAACACAGTTTTTTATGAGATGAAATTCTATTTAAATTTACACACATCACAGTTCAAATTGATTATAGAGTGTATTTAAATTTAGAAAGTGCTGCTGAAAATACATTTTGTTAAAAAAAATACTCATTCCACCTTTAGGGAGAATATCCTCTTCAAGATTTTGAAAGTATATATATAACTAAGGTTTCTGAGTTTCACTAAAATACACTATAATTTATATTTATGAATAATTTTGTTTTCAGTTACTACAGGAGAAGCTTTATAATACAGGAAAAAAAATTCAAATATACCTGTATAAAGATCCATTAATTTTTCAATATTTCCAGAAGCCTACAGAAATCAACAGAAATAACAGTCATTGTCTGGGTTGCCTAGAAATGCAGTCTTCTAGCTAAGGTAAAAATTACTTCCTAATACTTAAAAAAATCAGGAGGAGACAAAACCAAGCCAGATAAAGCATTAGGGTGACAGCAACAGCTCATGGAACCAGCTGTAGGAGAACAACCTGCAATATGGCTTCTACTCATGACCCTTCTCTTTGATTTTTTCTCTTCGTTTCAATGTACGTGCTCATTTTTTTCTCAGATCCTTTGTCTAAAAGACTCTAACCCTCGGAAGTATCAATTTTTGGAACTTGGAAGCATTCATTGAGTTAATGAAGTATTAGATGCAGTAAATAAGAAGTGTTATCCATCAGGTTAAGGGTTATTACAAAAGTAATTTTGTTCTTCTTTTCATATTGTTAAATCTACCTGGGAAAATAATCATATATATTAGACCAAATCACTTAGATTAATTGGTGACCAAAGGGTTCCTAGATTTTGTTCATTTTGGAATTAGTTCGCAGTCCTGGTTTCTACAGTGGTATTGGTAATTCCCAAGTTTTATATGGATTATCAAAACATATTTGAGCCAATTGTCTGACCCACATGTTTTACCTCACCTGTGCAGTTTTTCTTTCATGCCATCGATTGTTTGTCAAGACATAATGATTCCTGCTCCCAGACTGAATTAGTTAAAATTATTAATCAGTCACTCTGTAGTTTATGAAGAAAAACCCATTCATATAGATAT
This sequence comes from Peucedramus taeniatus, assembly GCA_013400575.1. Lineage (NCBI taxonomy): Eukaryota > Metazoa > Chordata > Aves > Passeriformes > Fringillidae > Peucedramus > Peucedramus taeniatus. Next base: position 23,151 of record WBNO01025239.1, read on the forward strand.
TAAGGAGTGGCCTTAATAAAGAAATACATTGGAAAAATAATTCTTCAGCTTTCAATCTATTGTTTGTGAGCCATGATCTTATTTTTCTCCTAGCTCTATTTTGTTTATTTTCATTAAAAATTCTGATTGTGTATTCTGAAGCTCAGACACTATCTCTGTGATGTCACCTGTTATGAAGAGTCAGGGAGGTAAGGGAATAAATCTGTGCAGTAATGACTGCCCCATCTATTCTTTTTAAGGCTTGTGGTGTGACTCTTGGGGATGTTGTGTGCAAGGTCACCAGTTGGATTCGATGATCCTTGTGGGTCACTTCCAACTCAGATTGTTTGGCGGTTCTGTGATCCTGGGATTCTGTTGATCCCACTGGGAGGTCTTTTCTCAGCTGTCACTGTTTGTTCATTCTCACTGCATGTCCTTTCACTTCTTCTCTGGGACCTTCCAACTTGCCTCTCCACATAATTTATTGCAAACCATGGCTAAACCAACAATGGAGGAGGAGGAGGACGTGGATTTTGACAAGTGCTCTGAGTGTCTGAGGACCACCATGAATTTGGTATGTGCATGTTCATGAAAGGAAACAGTGTGTGTTGGCATAACCTTGTTTGCAAAGTAGCTACAGGAATTTGAGGTTACGCCACACTTCGGATGTTGGTAGTCGCTCTTCAGGCTTCTTAGCAGGAAATCCAATAGTGGACTCAGGTGCAAGGAAAAACAGGTTCACTTGAGTGAAGCTCTGTAGAGGCTGTAGTGAGGGTGAACAGCAATAACCTCAAAAACAGCTGCACACACCTTGCAAGCAAATGTCTCACTTCTGTGGAGCAAGCATGTGAAGCACGTACAGACCAGGGAAACAGAGGAGCAGAGGTTTGGGAATGCCAAAAAATGTTGCCCAGATGTTTAAAGATATTTTTAGGTGCGCAATAACACTAATATAAATTTTATGATTACTGAGGCATTCTTTCATGTTTACACTGGAATATTTGTGCCTGTTGGTTTTAATAGTAATAAAAAGGATAAAAATATTTTCTAGGTGTTTTCCTTGACAATTCAAGCAATGGTGATGTACACGGTTAACCTATTTCCCCAAAAGGTTTGCTCCCTCACATATTCCTCTCATTTGAGGGACGAAAGAACTGAGTGTTTGCCTTTACAGGTGTTTAAGAAGAATGTGCTCAAAAAGTAAGCAAAATTTTTCTGTTATTTTAAGTTTAGGAAGTTCTTCTATCTGTTTGTATTATCAGAAAATTAAAAAGAAAAGTGTGAAAAAATAGCGCAGTGAGACAATCCTTTGGTTTGGGACTCCTAAATTCCAGAAAACAATCTCTGAACTTGCCACATGTACTTGAAGATTAAAAAGAAATGGAGTGAGTGTTGGATAGCTACATATGAAATGGTTTTACTCTGCCAACCTGTTCTAAACCAGTAATTCAATTTCAGTAAGAAAATTGGAACCATGTGTCTCTTTGTTGGAATGATTGGTAAATTACACTTGGTTAACCATTTTCTTCCTGCTCGTCCCCAATATGGTATCTTTCCTCAATTTTTAAACATTTTTGCAGGACTAGCAATGAATATTTTCATGTTTAAAAGATCAGCACATATTTTATGCACAAAGATTGCAGTGCCAAATAAATTTCTGCAGTAGACCACCTCCAGCAATACTCTAAATAATATTTAGAGAGGAGTCCACCTACAGGGGAAAAGTAGCCCAGACACCTATCTGATCAGAGATGATGAGGCAAAGATGATGAAGTTATTCACTGAAGTAGACTCTGTAGTTCTTCTGCCATAAGCAATATATTCAAGAAACTGATTGATAAGACTTGTTTTCATGCAATAAACATTTGAAGGATGAAAAATGAAAATTGAAGATACACCATGTAAGAGTAAATGTGGTCAGAACACAAAACCAGGTGGCTGAGAAGAGATAATACAGCATATGAACTGTACCATTAACTTGTCTTTTGTCTTCCAACAGGAAAGAGAAAACAGAAAGTAAAAAAAAAAAAAAA